>JAQIXG010002276.1:0-18191 GCA_034700105.1 Oconnorella tubifera | reverse complement strand
TATGTATCCTATATATATGTACAGATCTTATATATATATGTACAGATTGTATACATATGGACATTATTTTACATATGAACAGATTCTGTATATATGCACAGATAGGCTAGATTACACTAAAATTACCAATATAAAGTAACATATTATTATTAATAACATGCAACATACTACAACACATCTAATAATAAGCAAAAGATTACATCGTCATAAACGAATAAAGAAGCAAGAATAATAAATAGCTGACCACTTTTTTAGCTAGATCATCCTTTGAGTAGGAAATACTTCCAAGTAAATAATGACCAGCACCAGTACCTTTTGGTACCCTGTCAAAAACAAAACTTTTTTGTCAAAATTATTGTCAATAATACCAATAATCACATTAAACCAATCACCTCAAAATGGTATTTTTGTACATTTTAAATATTCTTTAAATGATATTTCTTTGAACGAGAGACTGAAGAATAATTTTTTTTCCTGTAAGTTAAGTTTGGGAATAATGAATTTAGCGTTAAGTTTAGGGTTCGTTTGAATTATTGTTACTAAATGAATTGACGAGGCCTATTTATTGGGTTAATGTATTCGAGATCAATTTGTTGGGTTAATGTATTCACGGCTAATTTATTGGGTTAATGTATTCGGGGCCAATAACTCAAGTCAATGTATTCGGGGCTAATTTGTCAAGCTAATGTTTCCGGGGTCAACTTGTCGAGGTACCCTTATAAATCATATACCAAAAAAATAAAAATTCAACTAACTTATCCTCAGACAGTGGTGCTATATAGATTGGTTTTGACACCCCTCGTGGCAATCCCTGAGCCGTGAACTTCTTGCCGCCTATCAACGCTTGCCGGTGACTGGCATAAACATCCAGGGTGAGGGGGGCTGGCAACTTATGATGGACGAGTAGGTATGAATCTTTGAGTCGTTCCAAATAGTCGCGACGTTCGTGACGTATTTGTAGACGTATCACAAAGTCACCCTTGTCTAGTTTCACTGAATACTGCAAAGAAAATAAATGTGAGAAATTTAAAAGCAAAAACAATGTGAAAGATGGTGTCACGATAATTCGTCTACAGACTTTTGTTTTACGACACTAACATTTTGGTCTATCGACATTTGATCTACTGCAACATTAGGGTTAGGGTTTATTTTAACCCTTAATATAATATAATGTTTAGGGTTAAACCCTAACCCTAACTTTAACTCTAAACATTATGCTACGTTTAGAAGTAAAGTTAGGGTTAAGGCTATGGTTATGGTTAAGGATAGGGTTAAGATTATTTCAAGGGTTACAGTTAGATCAACTATCAGTAGACCAAGTGTCATAGATCAAATGTCAGCAGACAAGTTGTTACGGAACCATCAAAGATCACCAGCTATAGAGCAAAAACAAGTGAACATCTTATGCAATCAAAGTACATTAAATTCTTTATTATTTTATATCAAGCAATCTTGCAATGGATAAGACAGTATCTGCATAAAGTCATGTTTTAAGCTTTAATAGAATTAAATAAAATTAAATAAATAACTTAATTTTTACAAAGTAACGCAAAATATCCTTTATTCAACATATGCCACAAACCTGAGTTGCGTACGCGTCACCGCAATGCAGCAGCTGTTTATTGCTATCGTACAGCATCCAAAGCTGCGATTCGTATTCGCTCTCGTACAATAGCGTGCTGAGTAGCGAAAAGTCGGGAGTAATCTCGCCGGGTTTTGCTTTAGAGAAATTGTACGTTAGTTCTATCGCTAAAATCTGTCGGTTGTCTGGAAGGGTATCGCGAGCGCCATCGAGACATCTAATCTTGCATTCAGTCGGACTTTGATAGAAATAAGTTTAAAATAACGTTAAAATAATTATAATAACGATAAATAAATAATGATGTTAAATAAATAATAATATTAAATAAATAATAATATTAAATTAATAATGATGTTAAATGAATAATAATGTTAAATAAATAATAGTATTAAAAAAATGTAGAATTTGAGATATGATCAGAACACCAATAATGAAAAAGAAAATTAAAAACTTCAGACACCTTTTTTAAATCTCAATCTAAAATACTTAAACGAAATTGGCATTAAACATTTAGTGTCATAATTGTACCCATGGATAAATTTAAGTATAAAATATTGTTAAACAATATTTCTCAGATTATACTAATAATCCAAGTGTTTTCATTACCTGTTATCAACATAATCAATTCATTAATTTTATGCTGATGTGATATTAACTAATCGAAGCATTTCCACCGTTATAACTGTATTATTGGTCTCTGCATGCCTGTTTCACTAAATAACCATTTAGTGCTGATGTGACATTAACTAACAAACAAAACACCCCCCCAAAAAAATAAGGCAAGCTGCTTTATTTCATTTATAATCAAATTACTATTATTAATAAGATCAGTTATACAAATTCAAGTTTCATGAAGTAAGTTTAAGTTATATCCTACCGTAAAGGTTGTACATGTGATTTAAGACTAACAACAGGAAGCAGTTCATCGTGTTGAAGCAATGAACAGACGTTGACTCTATGTATACCTTCGCTGCAAAGCTACATGTCATTTTAAACATTAAATCTAATTTAAATTTCAAAATTCATTTCTAAATCAAATTTTCATCAAAACAAACAATTTATGCATAACAAGAGAAAATAAATTATAGTAATGATAATTTTAAAGAATATTGCAAGTAAAACTAGATCATTCTATACCAACTGTGCGAGTCTACTTGTTTATTTTCAGTTAATATATTATATATTTAGTTAAAATATTGAAATATTAAAAAATTATCTATTTTAATCAATTTCAATCTTTTAATAAATAACTAGACTCCGCTTAGTTCAAATTCTAATCATTCTTGAATCACAGTTTTTTCTGTATCAGTAATAACGCATTCAATCCAAGTCTTTCCATTTCTACTCATCCTATACTTTCAATATAAAACTTCCTGTTTCTACACGTCCTATACTCTCCATACAAAACTTTTCCAATTCTACTTATCCTATCCTTCATCCAAAAGAAAAAAATAACCCAGTATCTAGTGATAAAATTATTATATAACTTCATACCATTGTAACATTATGACAATCTGGCAGCAGTCCATGAAATGTAATCGTATAATTCAACGATGCATCCCCTATATACGACCACCAAGTAGCTATAGCCAGTTCTAAAGTTAGACCACCCTAAAAATATCGCGCATCTTTAATCAAATTTAGCTCAAATTCAATTTTAGTCTTTGAAAAAAAGATTTTTCAATAATATTTGAAAGAATGAAGCGAGTTAGTGAAATATTATCAGCAATATGGAATCAAATCTGGAGCCTGTTGGTTCGGAGTCTATTGCTCTAACCACTTTGTTATAAGTTTTGAGAGAATTTGAAGTTTTTTTTGCAATTAGTCTACAGAACTTTGAACTATACACGTATGGCCTATTACAACATTTGGTCTACTACTGTTAGTGTTAGAGTTGGGTTAGAGTTAGATACATGTTTTAATAGACCAAATGTCCTAATACACCAAAAGTCATAGTAGACCAAAAGTCATTATAATCCAAATATCATTAGACCAAATGTCTGTCAACTAATTATCGCTACAACACAACCAATCAGAACAGACCGTGACAGCGAAGCAGAGATTTGATTGGACGAGCTCTGGTAATGAAACGTATTTCTCAAACTGCGTAGCTTTGAATGAAAGCTCCGGAGCTACTTGCATGCAGTGAATGATAAACCGTGGGCTGTGCTCCGGGCGTGACGACTGAAGATTGAGCACTGTAAATAGTGAATGAATGTAAAACTGACTACTGCAAGGGTTCAATCATCAGCGCTAATCGGAAACTTTAAATAGACTTTTAGCTAGATAATTAATTCTAATTAATCATTAATAATTAATTATTCTTTGTATTATTAATTATACAAAGATCATTTAAATAATATTTATTGTTTTTAAAATAAAATAAACAAATAATTTATATACTTAATTATATAATTAATTTTACAATAAATTTTGATATAAATTATACAATAAATGATTTTAAAACTTCATTCTCTAATCTAGATTATTATACGAATAAATTTATCAGATTTTAACGGAAAATATTTAACCAACCGGCCCAGGTAGCACCATATGGAACGTCTATAAATCTACGAATAATTTCACCGGGTCTAAACGATACATTTTTGTAGGCTACAGTGTAGTGAGTAGTATCTTCTATCCTACAAAAACAATGCGATAAAAATCGATTAGTATTTAAAAATACAAATGTAATAAAATGTGAAATTTTTTCATGTTAATCATACGTTTATACTACTAAATTACAGTCTACTTTGCAAACTAACTTACGTTTAAAACTGTAGGTTAGTAAGCAAATATGATGTAGTGATTTAAGCCTATACACTACAAAAACTTGTAGGTGAAAACTATAGTGATTACTTTCACGAGATATACTGCAATTTACGTAGGATTAAAAATGATTTCATAAAAATATAATTAATAGCTTACAATTCATGAAAACGCACTGCCTAATAAATCAATTACTAAAGGGCGCAACAAGCTAGTAAAATATAAGTACACAATGCGGGATGCAAACATGGGATCTCTAGCTTTTAAGTCCGGCACTCTAACCGCTTTGCAATAAATTGTTTTTTATTGAAATGCTTAAAAGAAAAACAAATTTTTACAGTAAATTAAATGAAAAAATAGAAAAATAAACAGAAATCAACTCACGCCTCAGGTATAATGATTGTAATAGGAACTTTAAATAGCGCCCCCTTCTGAATACAACTTATATCAAACGCGCAGATCTAAAAATAAATACGCTCGCATATTCAAAATACATATATTCTAGAAATCAATAATAACTTCAAAACAAATAAAAATGATTTTGATTCACTTAATAAATCAATGATTTGTTACTTACACTGATTTGTATACCAGTATAAATATATATTTAAGTACACAAATAAGTTTATAGTCATTAATGAATTAAAACTAAGACAAAATATTATGTTATCAATGATTTTCATGCGATAACAAGTGAGCAATTAAAATAAATAAAAATGGATATTTCACTGAATAATAAGAGAGAGTGAAATAAGAAAAAAAGAGTGAAATAGCAGAAAGCGAGAGTGAAATGAGAGAAAAGAGTTTTGAAATAAAAGAAAAAAAGTAAAATAACAATAAAATAGAGTAAAAAAGGAACCTCTGTAAAATGAATTCCCGGTGAAAGTGCCGTTGTATCTAATTTAACAGTAAACTGTCGCTGCATGTTCATCAGTTCTAAATGTGTCGGACACCGCACCCATGATTCGCTGCAAGTCAATGCTAGACGCATAGTGAAAGCTATCTTCTCTTGTTGAGCTGAAATGAAAATTTGCTTTAAACTTTCGTTTAGTTTGTTACTTAGCGTCACATCAGCACAAAATGAAAATTTCGTGACCCGCTGTAAACTGAATTCACAGAAAGAAATATAACATTTCATTAAATAATTAATTTGTGCTGATGTGACGTTGAACAACACAAAACACTTCATTAAATAACCAAATCTGTGCTGATGTGACGTTAAAAAAAAAAAAACACTTTAATATATCAGTATATAACTTCATTAACCACTTCATTAACCAATTTGTGCTGATGTGACATTAATCAGCACACACTTCCTTAACTAACCAATTTGTGCTGCTGCGACGTTAAACAACGCACACTTACCCGTAGCGCTCTCTAAATAGACCGGTTCCACGCTGATGATATGATCTGAAGACCGCAGCGTTTCATGTCGTTCTCTTAAATATATTCCTTTAGCGTTATTATCGCAACTTATTGAAAACCTAACATTGCGTTCTGCTGCATCTTTATGCAGGACTAAATGTTCATATGCTCTATCAACCTAACATATTATTAGAAAAATATATATACAGTTATATTATTTATTTTATTTCATTAGTTTATTAAGTTAATTTTATATGTATTTCATAAGCAATTTTAAATGCATATATAGAAATAGACTGAAATTTCATATGCTCTGTCCACGTAATCAATTATTACGTAAATATATCTATATTTAAGTTATTACACTTAGTGAGAGATTTTTATACACGGTAATATTTAGTCAATCAAATTTTACAAAAAATTAAATTTGAAATTTACATTGCAACAATAGAATACATTGAATAGTGATAAATTAAAGACGAAATGCTTTATAACATAATTCTATTTGTTATCAACTTGAACATAGCTTCAGTCAAAGTAATTACATTCACTGTAAAATAATTAGATAGAAATATGAGCATAAAACTATTAATATACTGAGCAATTAAGTTAAATTTAATGTTTGAAATAACTATAAACATCAATATAACTTTACATTTTAAAATTAAATATACTTTTAAATATAATTCAAGTCATTATTACATTCAGAAAGTTAAACACAAAATGATAATTTCTAAATATTATTTCTGAAGTTAATATTATATTTAATAATGAGTTTAAATCACGTTTAATAAATTGAAATATATCTAATTTTATCAAATAAATAGTCAATAAAAACGTAAGAACCTGCATTAATCCGCTTCCTTGCGCAAACACTTCTACATTATCTATCTTTACCGTAGTATTTTCTAGAGCTCGACGAATATTGAACGGAGAATAAGGAATATCATTAGCTTTCAAACCGGATAGGATAAGCGCTAAGTAAATAAAACTTATAAACAAGATCTGCTCGTAGCAAAAAAAAAGATAAAATAAATGTATTTTAATAACAGTACAAAAACGGTTATTAAAGAGAGTTTAAACAATAAAGTTAATAGTTTGGACAAAAGTATGGCAAATAAAACAAAAAAAGATTATTTTTGAAGATAAAAACTTAACCAGCGATACGATAAGCCAAAATAATCCTGACAAATCAATCAAATCCAAGAATATTCAACTATATCCAAAAAATATTCAACAACAAATCCAATTTAAATCCATGAAAAAACTTTTGAACAACTTTTGAATCAGAATTAAGGTTAAATTTACAATTATCTTCGATTATTAAACAAATTATAGGTTTAATTATCGGGTTAATATATCCGGGGTCGATTTTTTAGCTTAATATATTCGGGGTTAATTTGTCGGGGCTACTTACTTACCGATTCCCCCTGAAGCATTAGGGGCACTCATACTGGTCCCATTCATTAGTTGGGACCCCCTTAGGGTCCAGTTAGGCACCGATGCAATGGCAGCCCCTGGGGCGCTCAAACACACCCCCAAGGCCCCATCATGGCTACAAAAAAAACATTTTTTAAAAAATAGAGCGATTAGAAAAAATTGATAGAAAAAAATGAACTCTTGAATTATATTAACGGATTATTGAATATAACGCAGAAAAAATAGCTTAATAATTTGAAATAAATACAAAGATATTGAAAATTATATAATTATAATTCTTTGTATTTTATACAAACTGATAAATAAAATACGTTTCAATACAGAGCTTATATAAAATATAACGTTTTATAACATCGTTGAAAAATCTCGTATGCCTGATCAACACAGTGTAATCTGATAACAATAAGACACACACACAGCGCAATACACTACACATTCTGCTAGGTTAAATATCAAACAAAAATAGGAAGAAAATATAAAGTAGACAAATAAATAAAACAGATATAGAAAGAAAGAGATAGACTAACGCAGGACCCCTTGATGACCAAGTGTAATGCATTCCGGGTAGCTTGTCTCTCAGTGCATAGCCAGCAGCCATCATAGTAGGGGAGACATAAGCACCTACACCTACACACACACAGATACACATACATATACACACAACAATACCTACACACGCATACAGACACACACACACTCAACACCTACATACACAACAAAACCTACACACTCAACAGTATCTAAACACACATACAACAATACCTACACACACAAATATACCTACATTTACACATACACACAATAACATCTACACACACAAAGCAACACCTACAAACATAAACATACAGAAACACATACAGACATTCATACAGACATACATACATACATTCAAACAGACATACATCTTGATGTAATCCTGACAAATGAGCCCCGAATAAATTAACCAGACAAATCAACCCCCGAATACATCAATCCGATAAACAGTACATTTATTTAGAAACCATAACTCAAACCAACCCTACACTTAACTCAAAATCTAACCCTAACTTCAATCCTAAACATAACCCTATCTCAAACCCTAACCCTTATAACTAATAATCGAGGCCAATTTGTCGTAGCCAATTTGACTTACTGCTTATCGTAATATACTACCATTAATACAACTAAATTACTAAGTGACTAGTTATAACTAAATACTGAACTAACTAAATAAGTTGGTAATAGATTTACATAAAAATAATAATACCGACCAATGACAGAATTAAGGGTGCCACCTGGTGAACCGACGGTAGAAAGTGCCGGACCACTGTTACCAGCACTTGAGACAAAGATGAGCCCATATTTATTTACTGCATCAGTTATAACATCGCATACACGTCTAGATATTATACACAATCAATTTAATGCAATTTTAACGTCAATTCAATAGTTTTTTTTTAAAACATCACACCAATGAAATAATCCAATAAAGTTTAAAGTCATTTGTTATATTATTCATACATCTATCCATCTATCCATCCATCCGTAAGTCCACCCATCCATCCTTCTCTCATTCATCAATCCATTTATGAATCCATCCATCCACCAATCGACTATCAATCAATTATAAGGCAAGAAAATTTATCATTTCTATACTCATTGAAATTTGATCCATATATCGCAAAATAATACGCAAATTTCTAATTATATAAAGTCATCAGCCAATCACAACCACCACAACTCACCCGGAGTTTGGCCAATGACAAGCCTCGCCGTAGCTGTAATTAAGCACATCGCACTTCAATTCTATTGCTTTGATAATCTAAAAAAAGAAGAAAAAAAATTAAAAAATGTAGTTTTCATACAAAAACAGAATTTTGCATTAAAATTTAATATAAAATATTTTAAATGCTATAACCAATTTGTAAACAACATAAAAAACAAAACTTTCATACATCAACTGTAGATAATTTTATCGCAACATTTAAACTATAATTAAAAATATAATAATATTATGTAATAACTAAATGGAATACAAATATTGAATTTTGCAGCAATAAAAATATCATCCACAACAAACAAAGAATTTTATAAATTTGCAATACTTGTTTAAACTATTGTTTAAGCTATTGTTTAAACTGTTTTTTATTCTCTCTTTATCGTACATATAAATCTTGAAAACATTGCATTTTACATGCGATTATTATTAACTAACTAAAATAGTTCTAATTTTTCTCTAAAATAAACTTAATTAAAAAAAACCTAATTTCTTAAAGTTCAATTTTTTTTTAACAGTCCAATCTACCTACCGCTCTAACCAGCGCAGTACCAGTCTCCATAGATTCGAGTCTATTGTCTCCAATCTTTATCGACACGATCTGAGCCCCGGGAGCGATACCGCACTTCTCTGTCTCGTCACGGAAGTACCCCGCAGCTATACAAGCGACATGAGTGCCATGCGCGCCTTTGTAGTAATAAAACGTGACGTTATAAGATTGCGTTTAATGTCTGGATTATGGTAATATATGAATGATGTCGAAGACGTAGCTGTCAATTTGAGAGTTTAACAAAAGAGTGCAGGCAGATATGTTTAACATCATGGATTATATTATTATATGAATGTAGTCAAAGAAGTAGCTGTCAATTCAAGCGTCATATTAAAGGATGCAACTAGTTAGAGAAAATAGTGAACTATCTGGGATTCTAACATGGATCTATCGATTTCGAATCCAGCGCTCTAACCGCTTCTCTAACGCGCCTCGGTATATAGAAATTTGCAAACTAGCAACGTCCGAGTTTCGATTAAAAAGAAATATAAAGAAAAAAAAACGAGTACCCCAAAACATAGTATCCCAACACAGTCTTGCCTTTAATGTTTGCTTTTTCGAGACACCGTGTTAAAATTATGACATTATTTTTTAAAAAAACTCGCGTCAATTATTAATAAATTACTTCCATTAATACAGTTTTTATTCAACCGAATATAAAGTAGATTATAAACTATATTTACCGGAATTTGTGACTATTTCAAGTAGGTTTCCCTCCTGATGTACATTTATTGCATAGTTCATCATATCTGAAGTAGAACGAAACCATTTATGAAACTCGTAAACAAAGCGTTTAATTAATGACCTTTAACAATAATCCATTTGTTCATATATATGAGATAGTGATCTCAATTTATCATTAAATCGAAATAAAAACAATGAAAACACAGTAAAATTGATAAAACACTGACCCATGTTGGAAATAGTACCATAAGAAAAGCATTCCCTAAATGAACTTAATAACATAGCGCTTGATAGATCGCCTGTCATTGATATATCTAAACAAGCTCTGCAAACAATTAACAAATGTTCAATGCAATAGACAAATAAATATTTCAATCATAACTGCAAGCCTAACCTTAAGAATTAATAGTCGGGTAATTTTTATAAGTCATGGAATATGATCTATTTAATTCCACCAAATGTTCTAAAATGTTCTAACAAACTAAACTAATACAAATTGAACATAAATTAAAAATTAAAAAGCTAATAAATAATTATGCAAAATTGTTGTAATCCGGAAACATCTTAACACAATGTAAAAACCTGCAACATCTACTATTTTAAGGAATCAAACCCGTTCTTGGACGGGTTTGACCCTAGCAATAAACATGAATATTTAACCTCCAAGTGTTCCCATCATGAAACACAACGCAATCGTAAACAGGACCGCAATCTAAATACTTCTTATCTATACTCTGTAGAGCTTCTATCTGAGCCTGAAGATCCTCCTTTATCAACTTATTCTCCTGCTATAAAAACATAAAACTTTACAAAAAAAGCAAATACTTATTTTTCTGTAAAATTACAAGTTACAATAAAATTACAATTATTACAATAAAATTACAATGAAATTAAGTACACTACAGTTACAAGTCGTTAAGATATCTATACAGCATTGTATTCAACTGGTTAGTTTACATCCAACCGTAACACAAATCCAACTAGCAATATATTCTATGAAGAAATTTGATTTTTTCCAATTTTCCAATTATTTTAAATCTTTCAAATATCTTCATAGCAGTGTTCTCAACTCGTTAAATTTAAATCAAACAATAATATTAATAAAAAATAGCAATATTCTAAGATAAAAAACTGATTATTCCAATTTCACATTTTCGCAAATTGAAGAAATTTCTTACAAAAGAAAAAAATTCGCCTATCGTTCAATACGAATAAAATTGATGAAATAAAATAATTCCAAACCAGTGTAATAGGTTCGGGATTCTTTGCGTCAAACTCCTCCAGTTTTCTGCAGACCTCAGTTACTTTAATCCTGTGATGAGGATCCCATATAGTTTCCTTTCTTTCTTTAGTCAGTCGCTCCTTTAAAATCTTTGGGAAGAGATCGTGAGAGTTTTTAAAACCAACGTGAAATCGGCCAGATGGATTTGTCCATGTAGCGGGTATCTTAATAAATCAATCAATTAATTAATTAATAATTCAAATTTCAATCAATAAATCAATCAGTAAATCAATCAATCTTTCAATTAATTATAATTATTCAATCAATCTGTCAGTCAATCAATCTGTCAAATAATAATAGAATCAATCAATAAATCAATCAATCAGTCAATCAATACATGTGTCAGTAAATGAATCTGTCAAACAATAATAGAATCAATCAATTAATCAATCAATCAGTCAATCTGGCAGTCAATCAATCTGTGAATAAATAATTCAACCAATGAATAAATCAGTCAGTCAATCAATCAATCTGTCAGTCAATAATGCAATCAATCTGTTAATCAATCCGTTTAAATCACGAATTTAAAGTTGTGTTGAATATTAAATAACACTAACGTGACGCAATGCATTATATTTAGCATCACTTAATGACACAAATGTGACATGACACTAACCGTTAGCTTTCTCCCAGTGACACCTATAATGACACCATCTTTAGCCTCAACGACAGTAGAAGTGTCAACGTCACCGGATCCTGTAACATCTACGACATCTATGACTTTTGGTTTGCCATCAGATGTCACCTGACACAATAAAAAATAATAAAGAATAATAAATATTTTAATATTATTTAATATTATTTAATATTAAAAGAATAATAAATATATTAATAATAAAAAATGACATCACCGCAATAAAACATCATGATTATTATAAATATCATAATAATATATGTCATGAGCGTAACACTAAGTTGAATTTATCAATTTTTTATTGAAACTAAATTTCTGCTATAACGATGAAGCTAGTAAATTTGCAGAAACAAGTTAATCTTTCGAAAATGACCAAATCAATTCAATTAAGTTGAAACCAAATTAATTCAGTAAACATACAACACCGGATTCGACGTTGAGTAAGCATAACCTCCAATGCTATAACTACATAATTCTAAAATAATTTCACTTTTTATAACTTTACGAATGCGCAAAAAATTCAACGTCATTCTTCAAACAAAGCTATCAGCTGATCCACCCCCCTACTAACCTGAAGCCCCGGAGCCCCGGGATCAACCCCCGTGTCCAGGATAGCGATCTTCACCCCCCGTCCGTCGTACTCGACGTATTTATTCATGAACGACCATGCCCCCGTCTCCTTTTTAGGCAAAATACCGTCAATTGGAAAATCAATGTCCACGTTAGTTGCCATTTTCGGCAATCTCGATCCTTGCTCGGTGCGAAATATATTAGCATTCATTTTTATCCGATTTGCTCTTTAATTTATCCGGATCTAAAAGGGTTAATTTTTCGCTTTTTTTAAACGATTGTATGCATTTTTTAGTTTATTTTCTTGAATTTTGAGAGATCGATATTTTATTTTTTGTTACGTACAAATTTTGTTGTATCGGTGAAAAGGTACGCAATTTTTTTTGATCATTATTATGACGTGGGATTGGATGATGAAATCAATAATGGCTCTAATGTGGGAAATTAATTATATTTATTTTAACCCTTTTTGAGACATACGATTCTTTTTCTAATATACTGTAATAAAGATAAACGTCAGGTTAAGTGTCTAGATTTTATCTCGTAAGCCGGAGGGGAGAAAAGAAAAGGATTTATAATATTAATTCATAACCGGAACGTTACTAAATAATTTTAGTAGGAAGACATTATAAAAAAATTTTGTTGGGGGGAGGGGGGGTTGATACTGTTATTACATTCCACCCCCTAACTACTTGGTAATTTTATTGTGGATCCAGGTCTTGTCCGTGAATCGTCATGTATTCTTTATATTTCTTTACATACGTTGAAGAAATCTTAATAATCTTATTTTCTCAACATATTTTTCACTATACTGCCAGTATGAATTTGTAGAATACTGACTTAAAGTCTTAAATTAATAAAAGATAATCGCACAACACCAGTCTTACAATAAGATATCAAATGTTTTCAATGTAATAAATCGATTATAATATAAATACAGAACCTCAATACAATCATTAAAAATATTTACAATATTCAAATAATACAAGATATCCTAAACACAATCCATAAAAAACATAATCAACTAATTACAGTATTAAATGACCAACATTTAATCACAAGTAAATCCCTCCCCCTAAGCGTCAAATAGAAACGCGTGCACTTCTACCCCTCGCTCCCAATGGGGTCCATAAAATATCTACAAGCCCTCTAAAAAATATGCGGTGCGGTAAAGAAAATAGCGATAGTTCCAATAACCAAATACGCCGTAAAAATCCACAAACAAAACCTATCAACGACCATAGCGGCCCACTTCCAGTCATTCGTCTCTTCCATTTCCTTATCCTCCTCCTTCATCTTTCTAGTGATATAACGAAGCTCATTCAAAATTGCCAATATCTCATCACGCGAACTCAAATCTAAACTTGTTAAAATATCCACACCTCCTTTTGTTCTTTCTTGATTCGAAGATGAACTGGATTTATATTTAGAGTAAGACGAGATTGGGATTGCGGTGTCCATGTGGTGGATATTCGCGAGGAGGCTACGGGATTGAGGGAATTTTTCCTCGAAGGTTCGTATGCCAGCTTTGCGTCGGAGTTGACGTAGGGTAAGGTCGTGACCGGGACGCGACATTCGGAGAAACCAGGCAAGCCATTCGCATATGACAGTGCGAATCTAAAATTTAGATTTGGTTTTATATTTAAAAATCAATATTGCGTTTGGTTTCATTAATTATAAATTATTCTAATTATATTATATAATTATATAATATAATTAGACTAGACTATGATAAAATACATATCAACATATTATTTGATTTTAATTTCTAAATATTTAAATAATCATTAATAGTAATAATTGTCTATTATTATAGTAGTATTTCATATCAAGGGAATAAAAAATATCACTATTGTAAATTTAATTTAATATAATAAACAGAATTTAGACCTGCAGAAAAAAACTTGGATAAATACAATTCGAATCAGATCAACCTGTAATTATAACTTATAACTCTATTAAACAGAATTTAAGTCTTTTAAATCTAAGTAATTGTAGGCCAATACTGACATATAATCAAACATTGACATTGTTACATATTAAACATTTTGCATTTACTTTAAAGACATGTTTCTTACAATTGGAGACATTTCGTAAATGTCAGGTTGTCTATGATGAAAGTTGAGCACGAGAACTGTCGTCACAACTGATATAGTAGACATGATCATGACCACCACAAAATAAACACCTAGAGTAAAAACAAGCAATATTTCTCTTTTTCACAATTGATATTTCATATCATATTTCGTATCAATTGTCAAAGCAGACGATTTACAACAAGTAAACAAGTCATAATTGCAGATAATTTTCCTTACTCAAATCTCAGTATAGCAATCAAGTTGTTGAAATATTGTAAACTGCACAGAAACTGCAGTTTAATTTAACTTTAATCATCTTAACATCATGACAAAGATTAAGTTGCCGCACTCACAGATTAACCCTTTAAGTATGCATAAACATATAAACATGGGCGGATTCAGACACTTTAATTTTAAAGGGGAGTCATTTATACCCCAATTAAAGTAATTTGCTCCATTTACAAATAATTGATCATCCATTTTGTCATAAATGTTTTGTCACAAATATGTCACAAACCTAGCAGAGGTACAGCCATGGATGTTGCTGGCACAGTCTCAGCAACGATCAGCTGAAAAACACTCAACGAGAGGAGAATTGTTATGCCTGAATAAAATTTAAATTGCCTTTTAAATTCACAGTTCATAGTTTGGTCCACCAAGGCCTATAAACTA
This sequence comes from Oconnorella tubifera, assembly GCA_034700105.1. Taxonomy (NCBI): domain Eukaryota; kingdom Metazoa; phylum Annelida; class Clitellata; order Enchytraeida; family Enchytraeidae; genus Oconnorella; species Oconnorella tubifera. Next base: position 2,809 of record JAQIXG010002276.1, on the reverse strand, counting down.
TATAATTATTTATAGGCCTTATAACTATATAAGGCCTATAAATATCAATAACTGAATGTAATTTAAGTAAAATTGTAAAATAAAATAATATGACAAGGCCCATGCAATTCTCAATGTTCAAGATTACTTTTATTATAATAGACATACAGACGTAGGCTTATACCTATATAACAGAAATGAAAAATTTATTCTCAACCTAATCCAATCTTTTCCCCTGCATCCGGTGGCAGTATAAACGTCAACAACGCCAGGAAGGAGATGAGAGCGCACGGAATGATGAGGTTGAACCCGTAATAGAGGGTTCGACGCCTGATGTGTAGAGTGTATGTTATATCAATGTAAGGGTCCGGGCAGCAAGTGTATTGTTGAAATTTTCGCTCAGCCGGTGCAGCTCAAATAATAAAAATTAGGTTTAATACCGCTTAAATCTTTTTACATGTAAGAAATAAATCTAAATAAAGTATAGTCATAGCGAAAAAAGGTAGGCCTATATATAAAGCAAGGTTTTAGATTTGTTTAAGTTTTTCATCTGTTTACCAAAATGTTAAATATGGGTTTAGACCTCTATTAAGCTTACTCATATTACACAAAATTAAGCAGGTCTGTAATATTATGTAACAACATTACAAGTTGTCTCAAGTATATTATTACTACTACTAGTTTTTGTTAAGGCAAATTACATGTACACTATAATATTGCAAAATGTGTACAAAATTCTTACAATTTTCTGACTAATAAGCCAATAAATTATTGGAGAATTGAAATAAAATTGAAGACATATAAAAGCAATGTGGGTATATATTACAAATAATAATCACCGATCAGATCCCATTCCCCACTTTCTTGATAAGAAGACAAATCAACCGAATCCTGTTTCATCGTTAGATTAATCTTCGTGACGTCATACGACCAAGAGCCGAACTTCATTTGACAGAACTGGTCGTCAAAAGGAAACCATTTGATGTCAATTTGGCACGAAGAGATGTAGAGACCCAGGGGAACCCAGGAACAGCTGCCGTCCGATGTGACGACTATGTTAGTGGGGTATTTGCTATCAATATCCTCGTCCGCGCTTTAAAAATAATATCATCATTTGTTAATAATTCTTGCAAATTTGATAATAATAAGTTTTTACTATCAAATTTTCAAGAATTATCAACAAATAACTAAAGATATATGACCAATTATTATACAATTCCACTAATTATTATATAAGATTATATAATACTTATGATCTTTGTGACAGTGATTGTATCAAAGATATATTTTGCAATAAGTAAGATGTATCGCTGTAATGTATCGCATAATGCTGATTTGTGAAAGATAGCAAATTAAATTTAGATAGATTGAATTTTAATATTTTAAACTTATAAACAGGGTATAATACATTATGTTTTATTATGAACCTGTTGTACATAATAATATCAGGAGTCCAGATCAGAGTGGACGGCAATCGAATACTTTCGACATTTCCATAATCGCTCTTATTCCAACTTAGATTATAATCTGTCCAGAGCTACAGAGTAAAATATAATGCGGAGTAAAATATAAAATATAATGAATATGAAGCTCTGTACAAAAGCTTTTAGTGATAATAAATTGAATCTCATGTCGATTTATATTGCTTAATATTAATATATGATACTGTATAGAAGATATTGTGAAATGAATAATTATTTTTATGGTGTGCAATACTGACATAAGACACCAGAGAATATTAAACTATATCCGAGTTACAAAGGCACAACTAGTTCATCATTTTTGGATAATTTTTTGTTAAATGAATTTATCATTTTTGTTAAACAAAATGATAAGTTCATCTTTTTTTTGGGGGGGAGGATACACTCCTATATTTTCAATGAAATATATTTATGATGTTTTAATATATACCATGACTGTTACATTAGGTATTCAATTCAATTTTATCAACCTTTTTAACGCATATATGATAAGTTATATGATTAGTTTGAATCGAATAATATTTTAAAATTAAATCTTCATGTGTAATTGCAAATTAAATAAAATCATAATGTAGCATACATCTTACATAATCGAGCCACATGTTAGTATGAAGCATCTCATTCTTTTCGTCCTACAAGGAATAAAGAATACTTTGTTTATTTATCAGCCTTATTTTATTTTAACTAATGGTAGCCCCTTTGTAAAATGGACAAATTCAAGTCCTGTCGATGAAATAAGCATAGATTGAATATTATATAAGCTTTAAAATATATGTGAGAAACAGAAAAATGGTAGAATATGTGCATGATTATAAGTGCAATTGGGTAGTTAAAAGTTAGTGAGCTTTAAATACTGTTATGTATCAATGCAATGTAAAAATAACATATCTATATAACAATAGATGGGATTTAAGCTAATAATATATAATAGAAAATATGGAACACTCATTACAAATCTATAGTGTAGGACAATGTCACAGGTCGCAGGTTTAAATCAGCGCATCTGTTACATATGATAGCTTATCGATAATAGGCTCATATAGCAATAGTAATTATTATTATAGCAGCCTATGATGAATAATTTTTATTTATATCGGTGAAATTTAATAAAAAATATCTACTATAGTGCGAGGATTAGACCTATATTCTTATATACAACATCTCTGGTCTATATGAATGTATTATATAAAATTGCTGCAACAGGATATATACTATACAGGTGCTTGGTTAACTGCATTGAAATTGGTCAAAATAATTTGAGAATTTGATATCAAAATATTGACTCCTATTCCAAAACGTTTTCATATACGTATAATAATAGCTAGATATTAAATACTATTAAATGAATT
>JAQIXG010002275.1:0-18195 GCA_034700105.1 Oconnorella tubifera | reverse complement strand
ATAAATACAACAACAAATAAATACAACAACAAATAAATACAACAACAAATAAATACAACAACAAATAAATACAACAACAAATAAATACAACAAATAAATAAAAGATACAAGAAGTAATAGAAGTAAAACAATAATAAATAAATAACAGATAAAATAAAAGTTGTAAAATAATCGACACAACTGGAATATTTCAAAACGTCCGATTATAATTCCAACACGGAGCAATGTAAAAAACATTAACGCATAATTCAGTAACTGAATTCTAACCCTAAACCTAATCCTAAGCATAAAAACTTAAACATAAATTCTAACCATGAAAAATCTAACCATAAAACCAAACCCTTAAACCTAACCCTAACCTAAAACCTATCCCTCAACCTAACCATAAAATTCTCACCATAAAAACTGCGTGATTAAAATAAACGTAATCCATCAAAGTTCCCTTTCTATCTGTGACATCAGCGCCATGAGTCATCAGCCTATGACTCATACAATCCCCCGTCTCCATGGCTACTACAGTGGGGCGCGGGGCTTGGGCTGACAGGTAGGCGTTGGCCAATAGGAAGAAAGTATCTTCGTCGTCCGTTATTGAGCTACGTTCACCAAGACTGTTACGCAGTTGTGTGTTGAGAGGGTAGCTGGAATATAATGACGATTGTGATGATGACGATGATGATAATAATGATGATGATAAATTATGATGATAATGATGATAAGATAAATAGATAAATAAGATTAATTAATATAATAATGATGATAATAATAATGAATTACTATGATAATGATGATGATGATAAATTATAATAATAATCATAAATTATGATGATGATGATAAATTATTATGATGATGTTAATAAATGATGATGATAGATAATATAGGACTAGTAGAGAAGCCTTATTAAACTGACGTGATTAATGCTCCTGATCCAGATTGTAAGTTGAGCGCTAAATGAATCGTATTCGTAGCAAAGAAATCTTTTAATCGTTGCGCTTTCAATGAGAGAGATTTTGACTGTAATACATTCAAAATATTATAACAAGATCATTAATGTATGCATTAGAAATGTTTTTAGTATAAAAATATAAATTCAAACTACAAAAAAATAAAATAGAAAATAAATATATAAAATTAAACTTATCAAATAAATAAAATATATAAAAAAATTCAAACTTACATCAAAACCTTCGTCACTGAATGCAGCGTTCTGATTGGCTGAGCAATCCGCATCATCTTTAGCCCCGCCCTCTTTAGCCACGCCCCCTTTGGACATCCTCTCTGTGTCAGCGATGAGAATCAAGTAAAAAATTGTCGAGTCGAGAATTTTAACAACGCGTTCATTTTTCGCTTCAAAACCTAAAAAAAGAAAAATTTGAATTCACTTTTATTTGAATCTATGCGCAATATTTTGGCGCTATTTTAAGCTAACCAATCACACCTATTCTATAATAACTTCAAACTTAATTAACTGCCCAATTACAATATTTCAGAAAAACTTAATTCTATTTCTTAAGTAAACGTAAAAAAGTCAATTCAAACAACCTGCGACTAAATGCCGCAAGAACCTTATTATCATCTCCGTTCCCATTGGTTCATCACCAGCAAGCCTACCAATCAACGCCACGCCTACTTTTCCCTTCCCTCTATCCACCCCGCTATTGGTCAATTCAACCAGGGGCATCTGCCCCTCCCCTCCCCCCACTAAATTCACAAGCTCTGGACGTTTTTTAGCCAGTTGGGAAATCTCGAATAAAATTTCGTCGAATGATAAATAGGATGTAGATTCAACATTCGCGGTGGCGTTAAAATCGTATTTGGAAGCCCAGATGGGGGGGTAAGGGAATAGAAAAAAGTTGAGCGTGGTAGCGGCGTCATCGGTGACGTTTATCGTTTTTGTAACGCTGACGTAACTGTAGAGAAATGTCTAGTTTTAGTTGTAAAAGTTTTAAATGAAAAACATTATCATCATATACACATCAATTCATTTAAATTTATTCAAATAAATTCAAGCAAAAAAACCAAAACTCGATTACTTTCTGCACCCTTTAGTAGAACAAATAAGTCTAAATCACTCCCTGAGATCATTTTAACGTATACGCAAAACCAGTAAACTGCAAAGAACGAAAAAAGAAAAACAAATACAAAAACGCGACAAAAACAGTACAAAAAAATATATACACTAACTTTTCGCTTGAAGCTGTTATTTCATAAGTGCCCGGTTTCAGTAACCTCCAATAATCCCCGTCTTTGGCCGATTTCACGTTATGCGCGATATCTTTAACGATAACGCTTGCGTCGGCTAACGGTTTATTGGTGACGCCGTCAAAAATGAAACCCTTTACCCCCTTGTGAACCTTTATATAAAATAATTTAAAAATATTCGTACAAAATGATTAATTTTATAGCAAATAAATGATTTAATGAAGAAAATACAACAAAATATACTGGATACTGGAAATAAAATAAAAAAACTGAATAATTAGAATATATTTTTAAATGCTTTTAAATGGCAATAAATATGGCACAAGTATGGCACCAAGCATGGCACAAGAAAAATACTATACAAGTATGGCACCCAGTATGGAACCAAGTAAAATATTATAAAAGTATGGCACCAAGTATGGCACAATAATGATACTATACAAGTATGGCATCAAGCACCTGAGCCATATAGACAAGCAGCGAGTACTTATTAGCCTCCCAGTACTTGCGTAGGTCAGACTGTGGGGGGTACTTGACACACCCCACCTCTATCGTGATCTCAAAACAATTCGTATGTAAATAATTCCAATCTTGCATCCCCCCTGAAAAATAGCAAAAAATTGCCGCAAATCTACGAGAAATAAAATTACTTTAAATCGGATAAAATAATAAAAATAAAATAATAAAATTACTTTAAATGTTTAAATTAGAATCTAATCCAGATTTTATTTATAAACTCTAAATTAGCATCAAATCGTAAAAATTCTCAATTGAGATTACTAAAATCAAAATCTAAAAAACGATTATTCGAATCGACTAAAATTTTCTAATCAATATCATTGATTGTCTACTCTACTAATTGTTTAATCAGACGCACTAGTCACTTTATCTACTCCACTAATCAGGCGCATTAATCACTTTATAACGACAAACCTGCAACGTTATACCACTTCGCTCCATTTGTTATTCCGTCTTTAAAGTATTCTTTTTCTGCGTGTGGAATATCGGCGCACGGACGTCCAGCGTGCATTGTGGAATGAGCCTGGATAGAGGGAGAGCATTTATCTCACAGATAGATAGATAAGTATATCAAGTATTTATCTTAAAGATAAGAAGATAAATAAAATAAATAAACAAATCAATAAACAAACAAATAAACAAACAAACAAATAAACAAACAAATAAACAAACATATAAACAAACAAAAACATAAACACACACAGACAAGCAAACAGACACACAGACAGACATACAAAGACACACACACACACACATACAAGAGAATAAGACTCCGCTAGTGCTCTAAACGTCTCGTCATCAGGACATCTGCTATAAGTTGACGTTCCTTTAAACGTATCGTCAAACGGATAGTTTGCTACCAAACTTCCCCCGTGTAAATTAGCCGACAACACAAAGGGATAAGCGCGCAACCAATCCATCACGTAACTTGTTTCTTGCTCCTGTCGCTCGTTTTCCGGTGTCGTCGCGAATTGGTCGGGGAAATTACGGTTGAGATCAACTTTGTGGGAATTAGTTCGACCGAAAATGTCATCCCCTTGACCGGAACCTAATGGGTTATGAAAATATAGAAAATCTTTAGGTTTTACATTAAAAAGTCTTAAACGAATGTTTCATTTTTTTTATAACGGAATTTAATCAAATATGACTTTTATACAAAATAATACAGAATTAATAATAAATACGTGTTTTATTTAATAACATTATAATATACGATAATACTACAAAAATGATTTAAGTATAAACGTTTTTATTTAAAGCTTTTTACATACTTAATATATTTAACATACTTTTTCTTATATCAAATAATGCACTTGACATACTTATTTTAAATATAAATACACTTGACCTACTTATCTTGCATAAATACACTTGACCTACTTATTCATGTAAATACACTTGACCCACTTTCTCTAGATACAGCGTATCCGTCTGGATTCATTGTAGGCATAATATGTATCCTAGTGCTGTTTACTAACTGGGTCAGTAGGTCATTGACCCCGTAATTCTCACACAGTGACCTAATTAAGCTGACCAATAGGACTCGACCTGTTACTTCATTTCCGTGCATGTTGGCTACGTACTTAAATTCCGGCTCACCTGTAGACGGTATACGTTATTGTAACTAAACGTCACATCAGCACAAATGGGACGACGTTTATAAAGAATTAAGGCTATATTTGAAGATAACGTCACATCAGCACGAATGAGACTATATTTATACAGACTTTTAACGATATTAAATATACAAGAAATAAATGCGTAGCGATTAAAATATAATGAATAGAATAAATATAAAGCGTTAAAATGCTAAAAATACAAATTTTAAACACTAAAATCAACTTTAAAAATCAAATAAAAAATCAATCGGAATAAAAAAAACAGAAACCAAACACAAATAAAAAATAATAATAAAATAAGATCACTTTTATTTAATAAAATCATTAAATAAATGCGAAAAGAATGCAAACTCGATTTTTAAAAATCAATCAAACTAATAAATCGCTTTATTTAAAACCGTTAGGAGGGAAAAAAGAACGCAAAACAAGACCAACCGGGTTCATGTACTCCTGGATTATCTGATATTTCCATCACCCATAAATCCCTCCCCTCTACCGATTTCCCCACCGAATACAAGCGCGTTATCCCGCTATATCTGTCGCGTAAAGATTTTAACGTCGTCGTTAGCTCTTCGTGAGTTAGATGATGCAAATCTGACGGTTCTGTAAAGTTGATAGTGCTACGATGGGAGGCATCGCGTAGATTATTGATAGCGCGAATTAGAAGTTGCTCGGGGGTGGCGGGTGACGCTGCGTTATTGGTACGACGGCTTGAACTGAAAAGAGTTTGGTTTTAACGTCACATCAGCCCTAATACGGGTCATTAATATGAGGAGATATTAACATTTTACTCTTTAACGTCACATCAGCACAACTATGGATATAAAACTAATATCGATATAAAAATATAGCTGACATTTATTAAAATTATAGCTAAATTTAATTAAATTTAATATTTATTTTAGTAAATATCATCTATTAATTAAAAGACTAAACAACATTTTATTTCTAAATTATTTTACTGAAATATTACCTAGGGTGTAACAAATTTATCGTCTCATCAGTTGAAATATTCCTCCCTGTAGCGGACAAAGAATGAAGGGTAACGTTTATAACGACGGGTTCACCAGACTTGACTTCCACCCCCGGTCTAATTTCACTCCGATATCTAAAGAACAAAAAAGTTTTAAATCAAAATTAATAAAATTATATAAATTTTCAACGTTTGCAAGAAAATAATGATTGTCTGTCTCTCTGTCTATCTCTCTCTGTCTGTCTGACTGTATGTCAGTCCGTCTCTCTGTCTGTCATCACTTTTAATCAGTATTGTATTCGCTTCGTACATTATACTAAACTATATTGGTATTATGAACAAAATAATACAACTTTTAACTAAGCTATTCGTGTTTTCAATAAAATAATCCACCCGTCTGCAGAAAATTCCAGAGTATAGATTCCCGGCGCAAGAATCCGCCAGTAATCCCCAAATTCCGCCGTGCCTGTCTTCTTATCTATCCCCCCGACTGCAATACGGGCATTTTTTATTCCACCGCCCCCCGCTGAATCCACAACAAAACCCTTCACCCCCTCATGAACCTAAAATGTTTTTACGAATTTTCAATAAAAATAAAAATCATCAATTTAACTACCGTTATTACTTAAATTAATTTAATTAATTTAATTAATTTAATTAATATATTAATTAAATTATATATTAATTAATATATAATAATTTATTTAATATATTAATTAAACCTAGTTACTTACCCCTTGTAGAAAATAAATTTATTTCTAAAATATCAAATTATTTCAATAATAATAATTAATATATATTAAATCCAGCATAAAAAACCTAGTAAATAAATATTACTTGTTGGATAAAAGCCAACAGGGACTCAGTGTTATTCAACCAATAGGAAGCGAGCTGTTCTTTCACCGGATATTTACAGCAAGACACTTCTAACGTTATTTCTAAGCAGTCTCCGAATACATAATTATAGTCTTGCATACTACCTAGAAATACAACACAAAATATCATATATATTCGAAGCAAACTTAAAGGCACATCAGCACAATTGCGTTTAAATAGTGTAGCTGATTGAATTATATATTGACGATGTTAAAATGAAAAGCGAAATGATTTTATTTCTTAGCTTAAAGTCACATCAGAAAAAAGCAACTACAAGTGAGTGAAATGATTACATATAAATGATTATAACGACTATAATGTTTATAAAATTTATTCTTATAAAAATTATAATATATATTTCAATCGCATAAAATATTCAAATTTAAACCCCCTCCTCCCTTACCCCTAACAGGCACCCATTCATTTCCATTCACTATCCCTCCAGACCCCACCCCCTCCTTCCCCGGGCACTTAAACCCCCCCACCACCATTTCCGGATGCACCCCCACATACCCCCGCACTAGCATTTTAAACGCAGCATCATCAGGCGTGGCACTAATAACGCCCCCCTTGCCGTCTTTGGCATCGTCAAATGGATAGACGGCTACCATATTGCCTCCGTGAAAACTTGCCGACGTTACAAACTTGCCGTTAATGATCCACGACATTAAAGCTTCCGTCTCGCGCTGTTGTGACTTTTGAACAACATCGGGATCTGTAAAAAACCGTTACAGAAATATATACATTAGAAATATGTTATTTAATATAAAAGAAGTAAGAAAATATAAAAATATTATAGAGTCTGTAAAGTAATAAGGTTAGGGTTAGGCTTAACGTCTCGATTACCGTATTATATGAAAGATATCGAAGATGTAGTTGTCAATTTTACTAACGGGTGCAGCCAGTTAGAAAAATACTTCACTATCCGGAATTCAAACCCGGATCTGCCGCGTCCGAGTCCAGCGCTCTAAACACTGCTCTAACGAGCCTTGACTACAATAAAACGCTCTTAAAAATGTCTTACTAATCAATTACAAATAATTAACAATTTAAAAAAGGCATCACAAAATACCAACTTTTATCTTCAATAAAAGATTTCCGATTCCGTTTAGTACTATCAAACTGACTCGGGAAATCTGAATTTATATCGACTCCGTTTGAGTTGAATCTCCCAAGTATTTTTGAACATTCCCCCTCGACTGCCGCCTGGAAGCCGCTGGGATTGGCTATGGGGAGGATGGATATGTCGGTCGAGTCAATGAGTCGGGTTATCCGATTGTCCTTACCATAATTGGTCAGTAAATGGACAATCAGGAAGATTAGGAGTTGACCACCAACCGGTTCGTTTCCGTGAATAGTACCTATTAGTTTTACCTGTTAAAAAATATTTAAAATTGGGCAATTTAGAACAAATTTGTACAAAAACCGAAGTTTTGTGTTTGTATTCTTAAAAAATTGAAGTTTTGGAAGTGTCAGTTTTATTTGACACATATTTCATAATGCAAAATATGCAAACTGCAACCCAAACAATACAATTACTTGTAATATTTTACAATTAAAAATTCTTAGAATTAAAAGATATCTGAGAATATTACACCTGAAAGTTTCATTAAAAGCTTTCTGATTTTTCAGGTTTAATGAAAACTTAATTTATTTAGACTCTATAAATCTAGTCTAATAAACTTTTAATAATTGAAATATTAAGTTTTAATTAAAACTTAAATTAAAAATACAAACATAAATTCAATTACCTTAGGTTCCCCCGGTTCCCTTCTATGCACGTTCCCCGAGATCCTCATGACCCACAGTTCCCTTCCCCCATCCGTCTGTCCTATAGACGCCAGGCTTGCTATCCTAGAATGCGATCCGTTGTACTTCCACAGCAGGGTAGTCAGTCCCTCGTAGGACGTATACCAGAGCGCCCGGGACTTATCCTGCGGAGGATGGACCCCCTGATCGGGGCCCTGGGCGGGGTCCGAGGGGTCCTCAAGGGCGGCAACATTGAGGGGGAAAAAAATTAGGCGGAAAAAAAGTGAAAAAAATAAAAATTGATTTAATAGAATTCCTGCCATGTTTACAATTTTTGTAAACACAAAAAATTGCCATTTAAATTTTTGGTCCAAATTCTTGACTCAGAAATTTGTGGGGGTTTAGCCGCCCCCGAAAGCCAAATTTGATACCGGAGCAATTTTATATGGTACGAAGTTACATTGATTTGTTTCAGAGCTGTGTTATCTTAATTGTGAGCATCAATTTGTTGTAGTTTTCATTTATGAAGTTAAACAATATAGAATTATTTCAAATTTAAAATGTAGCATAAAGTTACAAATTTCAGCGAAAGTTGAGGGGGAAGGGAGTGTAGGCCTAGTCAGAAAAAACTCTAATAAAAGATTATAGAGGAGCGGCTGAATTTTCAAATACTTATGATTCATTTAAAAAGTTGATAGTTTAAAATTCTCAAATTTAGAGGGGATTAGATCATCCCTTTAAATTTTCACCCCTCCCCCTTCCTACCCCCAAAACAGTGCTTTCTTACTAAGTTTATTAAATGAATTAGCTCCTTTTCAAACTAACGCTTATAAATACAACGCAAAACAGCAAAAAGTAACAGATTTCATAATGATAAATAAATATTACATAGGAGAAAAGCAATCGTTAGACTTAACTCAATAGATTAGAGTCAAACCAATAATAATTCATTTAAAAATTACCGAAATACATCCCCTCCCCCACTAAATTCATTCACTAGGCGCCTATCGAATTCACTGTAATAATGTACTTGTATATTTTTAACTACAAGAAAATGTTTGAAAATTTAACGGGTCAATTTCGAGAAAAATAAATGTAAAATCAATTTGAAAATAAATTTAGGAATAACAAAAAGAAATTATATAATGCAATTTTAAGTAAAAATCAAATAAAAGTAGATTATTATAAAAATAAGAAGAATAATAAGAATTAATTGTAAGAATACATATTTTAAGAAAATCGTTAATGCTTATAATAATACGAAAAATTGTTTGAACTTAAATTAACCGTATAATCATTATTCTTAGCATAATTTAAAGTCAAGAAAAAGAAGAAGAACTGTTCAAACAGGAAATAGAATGATTCGGCGTAAATTACACGATATGCTCGACAAGAATCAAAACAAGTTTAGTTTTTAAAACTAAGTGATGAGTGAATTGATCTGGTGCATTATTCACTTCGTAAAAACATCAGTTATTTGAATCACTAAACCGATTATTCATTTCACATATAATTTTTTAAATAATTACACAAAATGGGGGACTCAATATATAAAAATGGAAGCAACCCCCCCACCTCCATACAAAATTATATTTGATTAATTAAAAATGCCAACAACTTATTGATATAAATACTCCTTATTAAGTCATTTGTTCTACACCCCTCATTCTTTTTAAATTAAATTTCTTCTAATTTTTTTATAAACTGAGGCCCCCTACGAAATGCTTCAAAGATCACAGTAAGTTAAAGTCATCACATGACTCCATATGACTTTAAATATTCATCGCTTTACTCTGCGCACGACTTTTCTAATGACTTTTAATAGTCATTACTCTATGCATGACTTTTTTAATGACTTTAATAGTCATGACTTTCTCTATACATGACTTTTTTAATGACTTTTATTAGTCATAGTCAATCTATACACGACTTTTAAAATGACTTTTAATAGTCATAACTTTGTATGATTACAAAAAGTCACTGAATTATACGACTTTTAGATCATATTACGACACTAAAATGTTGTGTCATCTCATACTAATTCTAATGACTTCAAAAAGTCATTCCTATGACATTTTAATGACTTAAAAGTGTCAATCCAGTGACTATATGACTACAATCATTTCAAAACTTTCATGACCTCATTCGACTCCACACGACTTCTAAACAACTACATGACTCTTTAACGACTACTCAGTCATTTCATGACTTTTACACGGCATCAAGTTGACTTTTAGCTGAGTCAAATTAGCTTAAATCAAGCCAATTAATTAATTTTTTTAATTAATTAATAATATTAATACTACTCATTTTTATAACGTTAACTTTTCAAATTACATAAATAAACGATTCATCAATCATAAATAAAATGAAAGCACGAGACATACATCCACACATACACGCACACATACACGCACACTGACACCGGCGGGGCGTGGCGTTCAAAATCAATTCTGGGGGGGCAAGAAAAAAATTTGGCGTCCCTTTTTTTAGAACAAAAAACCCCTAAAAAGCAGTGAATAAAAATATTGAATTTCTTTTTTACTAAATTTTAAATTTCACAACTTGGGGGTAAAAAAAATATCAGCGGGGGCCTGAGGGGGTAGGGGGTAACATCCTCGTTATAAAAATGAACTGTTCTAGAACATAGATGAAAATTGCAAGCATGCGAAAACTATAATTAGTGAATGCGGAAACTCTATATACAAAAACTTTACGCATTTATGCAAATTTTTCGCATAATTTTAGTGGAATTCCGCATAATTAACATTATGAAATATTCCCGCATGCAACCGTTGCATGCTAATTTCGCAAGAGCGCAAAAACCCTGCATACTTTTCGCATAATTTCCGCATCATAGATGTTAGAATTAATACAGCAGCAGTAGATTATCAAAGTCACGCGACATGATTCGATATCAAAACGATTCGATAGCACGCGACAGAATGTAAATAATAACGACAACGACGATATAAATGGAATAACTCATTGTCGCTACGACGATACGATGAGTTGCCATGGATGCAGTCACCGAGGATATGAGTTGCCATGAATACAGTTACGCGGAAGCGAGTTGCCATGGATATGAGTTGCCATGGATACAGTAGCCGAGGATACGACTAGTTGCCACGGATACAGTAGCCATGGATACAACTAGTTGCCACGGATATAATAGCCGAGTACATGACTAGTTGCCAAGGATACAGTCACCGTGGATACGATGAGATAAATCATTCACCGGCTTTAAATATGAATCTATAAGAAAAATTAAAACTTACATTTTTAAGATTTTTAAAATAAAAGAAAAACTTTTAAAGTCGTAATTTGATGAATAAATATAAATAAATATAAAAACGTAAATACTCTACATACCCCCCTCGTACGACCACTATGTGGGGGTCTGGCCCCCCGTTTCTTCATTTGTCCGTCTAAAAATATAAAATTAACAAAAACGGTTTATCGATGGAAAGAAATTTTTATGACAATAATAAAAAAATCAAATTTTATTTAATTATATCATAATGTGTAATTATTATATAATATGTTGTTATTATTATATAATATATATGTCGATTATGTAATTCATTAGACAATTTAAACAAATTACGTAAATAAATAAATAAAAGTGATGAGCGATGAATAATAAGTGATGAGTGATAACTGATGAGTGATGATTGAAAAGCAATAAGTGATCCAGTGATGAATGATCTAGTAATGAGTGATCAATGATAAAGCAATGAATGACCCAGTGATGAGTGATCTAGTACTGAGTGATAAGTGATGAGTGATGAATGATAAGTGATGAATGACGAGTAATGCGTGATGAATGATGAATGACAAGCACTGAGTGATGAATGATAAGTGATGAGTGATGTACTTTGATTTCATGACAGGTGGTTTAAGATAGTCATCCAGTGCTAGTTGCAGTACATCGGGTCTTGTTTCCTTACGGTACGTCAGACAGAGTCGTATGAACTTCTAGAGACAGACAAAACAGACAATATAGACAATCAGTTAAAATAGACAATGGAATCAAAATAGACAATGGAGTCAAAACAGAATGACTAAAACTTTTAAAATGAAAAGACAAAACGTAAAATGTGTCAATGAGTTCAAATATGCAAAACAAACAATGAGTTAAAACAGACAATGTGTTACAACAGACAGTGGGTCAACACAGACAATTACTCAATCAGACAAAGACTTAAAGCAAACAGTAGTAAAATAAATAATAAATCTCTTTCCTTATCGTATAACATTACATCAGCACAAAAATCTGTCTAACAAAACTCAATGTCCAGCATTCAGTCGACGTCACTAAACAGCCGTTTGTGCTGATGTGACGTTAAGCGACAAACAACGAACCTTCGCCTCATTTGTGACGGGGGGCTTACTGGGGAACTGAACCTCCGTAGCTTTAAGTATCGTATTTTCTTCCAAGATGGCCGCCTGGGAGAGATTATGTCCAAACGGCTGACAAGATAAAAAAACTAAAGATAGAATTTTCTTTCAAGACAACGACTAAAAACTGAATTTAGTTGTAAAGAGAAACTCGATGTTTATGATATAATAATGAAAGATATAACATAATATGATATATATTATCAAGGCTCATTAGAGAAGTGGTTAGAGCGCTGGACTCGGACGCGACGGATCCAGGTTCAAATCCCGGATAGACTAGTATTTCTCTAAATAGTTGCACCCTTTAGTAAGACGCTTAAATTGACAGCTACGTCTGTGACATCGTTTATATAACACGGTAATCCAGACGTTAAACTTAACCGTTAACCCTAACAATGCGATACAATACAAAGAAATACACAATGAGACAATACATGATGTATGATATACACCATATCATATACAGTAAGATTATATACATACATACTAGTTTATAACCTTAAAACTAGTTTTAAATCTAGTTTTAAACCTACTTGTAAACTGAAATTAAAAGGAAATAAATTACAAGTGAAATTAAAGGGCAGTAAATAGTGATTAAAAAAAACAAACCAAAATTCTAACCTTTCTTCCATAAAGACATTGATAGAAAATAACGCCAACCGACCAAACGTCAACTTTGGAAGATATCTTCGGGGGTTCCTTTCCCACGACAAAACACTCCGGGGGCAAATACCTACACACACACGGGGGAACCTTTTACCAAAAAGTAAACGAATCAGAAATCGCGTTAAAAAAACTAGTCATTTTAAATTGAAATAAGTACTTTTAAATCTATTATTAAAATATAAAATACATAATTTTAATATAAAAGCATTAAAATTCAAAAATATTCAAAAATCAGCGTTATAAGATATTCAATATTTTCAATAAAAAAGCCCTAACCCTAACACAGCATAAAGCAACATTCGATTAAATTCCTGTCAACAACAATTATACTTATAATACATTCTTAAAATATTAAACGGACAACAAAAAATTAACGCATAAAACTGAAACAGTGTTGTTTGAGGTGGTGGGGAGTGTGGGTGGGGCGTACCAGTAAGTGCCCGCCCCTTGGGATGTTAAATCCATCCCATATTCAGGACTGTAATTGTCGTCATCCATTATTTTACTTAAACCAAAATCTGTAATCTTAATCTCTCCGCTGACTGATCCGCTGCCAAGTAAAACATTACCTGGCAAATAGAAACGCAATATCAAGTAAAATATTACCTGGCGAATATAAACACATATAGATATATGTACATAATATTGAAGTTTTTGTACACAACAAGACAGTTTATATAAAAACTACGATAGTTTATATACAATTAAGGTTAGAGAAATGGTTAGAGCGCTGGATTCGAAATCGACAGGTCCAGGTTCGAATTCCGGATAGCTCACTATTTCTCTAACTCACTGCACCCTTTAGTAAGACGTTTAAATTGACAGCTACGTCTGAAACATCGTTTATATAATACTGTAATCCAGACGTTAAACTTAACCCTAACCTTAACATAAAGATTATATGCACAATATGACTGCTTATGTACACAATATGACAGTATATATATATATATATATACACATTAAAACAGTATATATGTACAATATGACTGCTTATGAACACAAAATGACAATATATAACAACATATGAGAGAAAACTAACCAGGTTTAAGGTCGTAATGAATGACGGGGGGTCGTATTTCATTCAGATATTTCAAAGCACTGATAGTTTGAACTATAATCGACCGAGCCTCTTTCTCGCATATCAGTTTATTTTGTTTTAAATAAAAATCCAAATCATTCCCCTCACAGTACTCCAACACCGTACAAAACCTGTTTACGATAAACCGTTTACGATAAACTGTTTATAACAAACCCTTTCTAAAAAACCATTTATAAAAAACGTTCATACAAAAACGTTTATAAAAAACCGTTTATCACAAACCGTTTAAATAAATAGCGTAAACGGCTTTACATAAATAGCGTTTATAAAAAGCCGTTTACGATAAACCGTTTAACAAGAAACTGTTTATATTATATATAGTTCTATGTAATAAAATCTCTTAACACAACTAACATAATAAATAATTTAAAATATACACAATAAATAATATTTATTTATAATATATAATACAATATATAATTGATAACACAACTAACCAACTCTAACCATAATCCTAAACCTAACCAACCCTAACCAACTCTAACCTTAATCCTAAACCCAACCAACCCTAACCAACTCTAACCCTAATCCTAAACCTAACCAACCCTAACTAACTCTAACCCTAATCCTAAACCCAACCAACCCTAACTAACTCTAACCCTAATCCTAAACCTAACCAACCCTAACTAACTCTAACCCTAACCTTAACCTAACCAACCCTACTAACTCTAACCCTAATCCTAAACCTAACCAACACTAACTAACTCTAACCCTAACATTAACTACCACTAACTAACCAACCGTAACCCTAATCAATACAAATACTAACCCTAACCCTAACTAATACTAACTAACCCTAACTAATACTAACTAACCCTATCTCTAACTCTAATACAAGAGTTGTATAAAGTATATCTTACGAATTATTATCAATCTCAAAGACGTCATAAAGTCTAACTATCCTGGGATGATCCAACTGTTTGTGAATATTGTACTCCCTCAGTGCATGTCTATAAGTAAAAGTTATATGTCTGAATGTCTCTTTTCTTTGTATGTGTCTGTGTTTGCTTGCTTGTCAGTGTATGTATTTGAGTTGTAATTGGGCCGGCATTCTAAATGCCGGCATTCAAAATGCCGGCATTATACAAATGCCGGATTTCTGTAGATGCCGGAATTCTACAAATTAAAAGCATTCTAAAAGCCAGCATTCTAAAAGCCGGCATTCTAAATGCCAGCATTCTAAATGCCAGCATTCTAAATGCCAGTATTTACAATGAAGGCATTTATAGAATGAATGCATTCATAGAATGAAGGCATTTACAGCCATGCCAGCATACTATAGATGCCGGCGTTCTATAGATGCTGGCATTCTATAGATGCCGGCGTTCTATAGATGCCGGCATTCTATAGATGCCGGCACCCGATAGATTCCGGCACCCTATAAAATGCAGGCACCCTAGAGATGCCGGCATCCTATAGATGCTGGCACCCTATAAAATGCTGGCACCCTATAGATGCCGGCACCCTATAGATGCCGGCACACTATAAAATGCCGGCACCCTATAGATGCCGGCACCCTATAGATGCCGGCACACTATAAAATGCCGGCACCCTATAGATGCTGGCATCCTATAAAATTCCGGCACCCTATAGATGCCGGCATTCCATAAATACCGGCACTATAAAATGACGGCACCCTATAGATGCCGGCATTCTACAAATGCTGGCACCCTATAAAATGCCGGAACCCGATAGATCTTGACATTCTATAGATGCCGGCACCCTATAAAATGCCGGCACCCTATAAATGCCGGCACCTTATAGAATGCCGGCACCCTATAGATGCCGGCATTCTATAGATGCCGGCAGTTTATAGATGCCGGCACCCAATAGATGAATGCATTCTATAGATGCCGGCATTGCATAGATGCCGGCACCCTATAGATGCCGGCACTCTATAGACGCCGCAATTTTATAGATTACGGCATTTATAGATGCCGGCATTCTATAGACGCCGGCATTTTATAGATCCGGCACCCTATAGATGCCGGCATTCTATAGATGCCGGCATTCTATAGATGCCGGCATTTTATAGATGCCAGCACCCTGTAGATGCCGGCATTCTATAGACACCGGCATTTTACAGATGCCGGCACCCTATAAAATGCCGGCACCCAATAGATGCTGGCATCCAATAAAATTCTGGCACAATATAGATGCCGGCATTTTATAGATGCCGGCACACTATAGATGCCAGCATTCTATAGATGCCGACATACCATAGATGCTGGCATTCCATTGATGCCGGCATTCTATAGATGACGGCACCCTATGGATGCCGGCATTCTATAGATGCCGGCATTTTATAGATGCCGGCACCCTATAGATGCCGGCATTCTCTAGATGCCGGCATTTTATAGATGCCGGCACCCTAGAGATACCGGCATTCTATAGATGCCGGCATTTTATAGATGCCAGCACCCTGTAGATGCCGGCATTCTATAGATACTGGCATTTTATAGATGCCGGCACCTTATAGATGCCGGCACCCTATAAAATGCCGGAACCCAATAGATGCTGGCATCCAATAAAATTCTGGCACAATATAGATGCCGGCATTTTATAGATGACGGCACTCTATAAAATGATGGCACCCAAAAGATGAATGCATTCTATAGATGCCGGCAATTCATAGATGCCGGCACCCTATAGATGCCGGCAGTCTATAGACGCCGGCATTTTATAGATTACGGCATTTTATAGATGCCGGAATTCTATAGACGCCGGCATTTTATAGATCCGGTACCCTATAGATGCCGGCATTCTATAGACGCCGGCATTTTATAGATGCCGGCACCCTATAGATGCCAGCATTCTATAGACGCCGGCATTTTATAGATGCCGGCACCCTATAGATGCCGGCATTCTATAGACGCCGGCCTTTAATAGATGCCGGCACCCTATAGATACCGGCATTCTATAGACGCCGGCATTCTAAAGATGCCGGCATTCTATAGACGCCGGCATTTTATAGACGCCGGCATTCTACAGATGCCGGCACCCTACAGATGATGGCATTCCATAGATGCCGGCATTCTATAGATGCCGGCACCCTATAAATGCCGGCATTCTATAGAAGCCGACATTCTATAGATGCCGGCACCCTATACATGCCGGCATTCTATAGATGCCGGCACCCTATAGATGACAGCACACTATAGATGCCAGCATTCTATAGATGCCGGCGTTCTATAGATGCCGGCATACCATAGATGCGGGCACCCTATAGATGCCGGCATTCAATAGATGCCGGAATTCTATAAAATTCTGCACCCTATAGATGCTGGCATCCTATAGATGCCGGTAAAATTCTGGCACAATATAGATGCCGGCATTCCATAGATGACGGCACCCTATAAAATGACGGCACCCTATAGATGCCGGCATTGTATAGATGCCGGCATTTTATAGATGCCGACACCATATAGATGCCGGAATTCTATACATGCTGGCATTTTATAGATGCCGGCACCCTACACATGCCTGAATTCTATAGACGCCGGCATTTTATAGATGCCGGCACCCTATAGATGCCGGAATTATATAGACCCCGGAATTTATAGATGCCGGCATTCTATAGATGCCGGCATTCTATAGACGCCGGCATTCTATAGAAGCCGGCATTCTATAGATGCCGGCATTTTATAGATGCCGGCACACTATAGATGCCAGTATTCTACAGATGCCGGCACCCTATGGATGCCGGCATTCTATAGATGCCGGCATTTTATAGATGCCGGCACCCTATAGATGCTGGCATTCTCTAGATTCCGGCATTTTATAGATTGCGGCACCCTATGAAATGCCGGCATCCAATAGATGCTGGCATCCAATAAAATTCTGGCACAATATAGATGCCGGCATTCTATAGCTGACGGCACTCTATAAAATGACGGCACCCAATAGATGCCGGCAATTTATAGCTGCCGGCATTTTATAGATGCCGGCACCCTATAGATGCCGGCACCCTATAAAATTCTATAGATACCGGCATCCTATGGATGCCGGCATTTTATAGATGCCGGCATTTTATAGATGCCAGCACCCTACAGATTCCGGCATTCTATAGATGCCGGCATTTTATAGATGC
>JAQIXG010002274.1:0-18199 GCA_034700105.1 Oconnorella tubifera | reverse complement strand
TAGGTATGCTTATTACAAGAGCTTTTATGGTAATATTATGTAATAATGAGCAAATTTTATTTATTTATTTTTTATTAAAATCAGACTAAACAAATAGCATTACTTTAAAAAATAAATAATTTTAATAATTTATTATTTTAGTCATTGTATACATCGATAAAAGGAAATTTCGAAATTATAAGAAAATAAATAAATGAAAATTAATAAATAAAAATAAATAAATAAAAATAAATAATAAAATGAAAGTGTGAATCTCGGATTTTTGTAGGTAATAATTACCCTAATTAATTAGAATTTATCTTTATTTATCTTTACTCGAATTGTTTAATTACCTGACGGTATAATAATGATAGTTTGAATTAATTTATAATTAACGCTTTGATGACTATTGAATGGATAGTTAGAATTGTTTAGCGCTGGTTGTTTATAAATCTATTACGACTTTTTAAACTAGGTAGTTAAATTAAACTTAACTATTACAGTTAAGTTAAACCTAACTGTAATAGTTAAGTTAATATGATTATGTAGTATATTATTATTCTGAGATTTAATGCACTCGAGTATTATTCTGTTTTAGGATGACTTAACATTTTTGATCGACATCGCTTGAATCCCAAACTTTTACTAGCATCCAGAGGGATCCATCTGAAGGGATGGATCAACTTTCAGATCAACAATCCTACGACGAAGAGGGTGATTTTGATGATGAGGAACCTTCAGAATTACCAGACAATATATTACAGAATAATATAAAATCACAATCATTTAAAAGTTCCCAAAATGTAGACAGTGTTATGAAAAGTGATAGATCAAAAAATTCTTCTCGCATTCCAATGGAGTCTAAAGATGATTTGCTGAAAAGATTTGCTGATGAACAAATTCTTAAGGCTAAAAGAATGATTTCAGAAGCACATCAGGATAGCTCTTCATTAATTCATAGAAACGAAACAATTAGTAATATTTCAATAAGACAGGAAAGTGTAAGACAAACAGATAGTGTGGTGAGATCCAAAAATGATTATAAAGATGCAGCTGACTTAGAGACATTTGTAAGTCAACAAATTGCGAAAGCTAAAAGTCTTGTTACAGAATCTGATAAGATTCCTTCTAAACAAGAGACTGATTATGATGATAGCGAATGTGAAGATGATGATGATTATGATGATGATGATCAAGTAGAACAACATCGGAAGAGCAATGATGATCACCTTCAGAGGTTGATTATGCAACAACTTGAGAAGGCAAAATCAATTCCATTGCTTTATGGTGCAGGTGATACTGTCAGTAAAGATAACCCCGCTGATGCTAAAAATTCAGCTTTTAGGGCAAATACAAAGTTGTTAAATTCTGCAAAAATAAATCCCAGTAAATCTACTCTGATGAAAGGTGATGGCATAGAGCAAAAAGGTCGTATGTCCAGGGGTTCAGTTTCTCAAGGCATTTTGAATAGAGCTTCAGCCCAGAGAGGGTCGTTTAAGTTGAGACCCGGGTACTCAGGAATACATAGGAATTATCATGGGTCATTTGCTAAAAGCTCCAGGGGATTTGGTGTAAGACATTTGGGACACAAGGGTGCAGTGTCTACAGGAAGGGGACATTTGGCTTTAAACGCAGCTAATCGTTTATCAAGTAACCAAAAATCAGAATTACAATCGGCTAATACTGAGTCCTTATCATCTAATACCATGATGCAAGTACAAAGTAAAACAGAACAGAATAAAAGATCAGAAAATGTAACGAATCAAAAAGATGTGAATCAGAGCAGTTTTATCAGCGGAGAAAGAAACTTTTCAGAGGTGAAGAACTTGATGAATAATGAGGATGAACTGCAAGCGTTCGTTCAGCAGCAGCTTATGAGAGTTAGAAACTTTTCTACTGAGTCGGTTGAGTCACAGGAAAAGATATGTAGGTCTGATAACAGCGGATTGATGAACTTGAATAACAAGACAGTTACTCCAAAAAGTTTTACAACTTCAAAGAAAATTGACGCAATTGATAATAGCGCGTCTGGATCACGAGCTGTAGAATTATGTGATGTTGAATCGCGTGGTGTGATGAATCGTTTTGAAAGTTTTCATCCAGAAGAAAATGTGATGAAGTCGAGTGGTGATGAAGTTAGAAATGTCGGGTGGAATAATCTGAGTGGAGTTACTGGGAAGAAAAAGTGTGATGATTTGGATGTGATGGATGGAGCAGTGGATGAAGGTAATAAAGATGATGATGGACGGAAAGATAGATTTGATAGGACTAGCGATGTTGATGAGAATGATGATGATAATCAAGATGATGATGATGGTAGTAATGATGATGATGAAGATTATGAAAACGATGAATTTGCAAATGAAGGCAATAAAGAACTATTTGATATGGAACAAGAAGATGATGATAATGAATACGATGATGATGGTGATAATGAGTTAGAGTCTAGTGATGATGCTGATCCATCAAAAAATGATAAATTTCATCGAATTAGTGGTAAATCAGAAAGGAAGGAACTTTCAGGAATGAATAAGTCGCAGAAAATTAAAGGAATGTCATCTGAGGTTATGCAGAAAGAGCATTTAGAGTCGAGTGTCGCAGGAGTCGAGTCTAAGCCTGTTTGTGACTTTGACGTTGGACTTTTGACTTCAAAAAGTCAAGTCATAAGTAAGTTTAGTTTGACACGATTTCATTATTTCTTTTATTTATTAAGTCTTAGTTCTATACAAACTGGTTTTTTATTCATTAAATCTTTATAATTAAGTCTATTAAGGATTTGTTAATAGTCATTATTAAACGTTTTTAAATATCAAATTATGTTGTAAGTAGTACGTATACAGTACTGAATTTAATAAAGTTTAATATTTTTATGTGTTTATGTCTTGATTTTTTGTTAATATTACACGTTTGCTAAATCTGTGTTCTTGCTAAGGTAATAAAAATTTAATTTGAATTTTTATTGTTTTTTTTATCTCATTGAGATGATAAATTTGTAATTAATTTTGACTAATTTTTAGCGAGTCATCAAACTAAACTAAAACTCAAAAAGAAGAAAATTAAAAAACGAAATTTTTCGAATAACGATGAAGAGGTTGGGAAAGAAAAAAAAGAAAAGAGTGAGATACCAAAGAGAAAGAGAAGAAAGAAAGGAGAGAAAGATTCTTGTGAGAAAAAGAGAAAGAAAGATCCGAATGATTCAACAGGAAAAAGAAATACATTTGAAAGAAAGAACATCAGGTAGAAGAACAAGTTTTCTTTTAATATTTCTGGTTTTACAATTTGTTTGTTAATATTTTATCATTATCTAATTATATTATCATTATATATTATGTTACAGTTTTTAATAGAATATTTAAATGTAATAAATTAATATTTTTTAAGCTAAACGTTAAATTAGTGTATTAAGTAATATTTCGTTACGCTTAAAGTCAACATATTTTATATTGCTTGTTAATGACATTTAGATTTTTGCCATCGAATTAAGCGTCCATTCTAAAAGGTTTAGTTTTCAATCCTTACAAGATTTGAACCTGCTAATTTTTGGTTGATCATACAACTTCACTTCACCACTTAAAGCAACGATAGTCATTTTAATATAATACTTATTAGAATCTTATAGAAGCTGTATTTTTTTGCGCGTAGAAAAATACTCGAGGAAGAAAATTTAGAGTCAGAAACAAAAGCTGCTCAGAAGGAAGAGTTGGATCGTAAACAGCGTCTGATGGACATACAGGAAAAGTTAAAACAGCAAGCGCTTGAGTTGCGTACACAGAGAGAAGTAGAGATGAAGTCTTACGTTGGGTTACAACACTCAGCACTTAAGACTTTATTAGAAGGTTACTTTAATTTGAGCTAATTTATTTCGCTTTAATTTAGTTTCTTTTATTTTAATTTGTTTTAGTTTGTTTTAATTCAGTTTGTTGTAATTTAGTTTGTTTTAATTTTAGTTTTGATCTTAAAGATAAGGTTTGAAATATTTGTGTCTTTGTAAGCTTGTTTGGCTAGATTTATAACTGGTTTTAAATTTATTGCTGATTTGAATTAAATTATAGCATAACGTATATTATAGGAGATATATGATTAATGATTCTGTACTAGTATAAAGCTACGATCATCTGTGATTTAAATAGTTTTCATTTAAGTGGTCATTATTTGTTGAGAATCAGTTCAAACACTTTGTTTATTAGATGTTGTGTTTTATAACGTTAAAAATACTGTATGTTTGTCTATTTTATTGATAATTTTTTTGTTGCAAATATTAACATAAAAGTTTATTTCTAGATCACGCTAAATCATCCATGAATCGTCACTTTGAGCAAAGCCAGGCATGTTCAGTTATTAAACCACCAAGACCAATAGGTCAGTGACTGATTTTATTAAATATATTTAATCATTTAAGAACTTTGTATAGTACATGACTTTGTTTTTTATTATTATAAGCTTAAATTGACACATGTGAGACATCATTCATATAATATAAAGCTTCAATTTATTGCATTTATTAAAAGTTTGAATTGGCTGTTATGTCTGAGACATCGTTCATTTAACAAAAACAACCATTAAACTTAAATTACTGTTTGTATCTTATTTCCTACCCAATCAATTTCTAAAGATCTTCTACTTTTAATCAGATATTGTTGAGATATCGAGTTCCAATGAAGATGATGACGATGATGATGACGCTGTCATCATGATGCCTAGCGAAGAAGAAGACGATGGTAATGACATTGGTGATGCTGAGACCAGTGGCAGTCATATCAATGATTTACTCAATCGTCCTGACGCTAATGGTAGCGTGCTAGTCAATGTCGGTCATCCTGTCGATGATCCTGACGTCTTTCTTGCTCCCCAGCTAGCGGGAGCAGTAAAGCCACATCAGGTCTGTGTACAGTAGCGTAGACAGACTAAGGGGGGGTGGGGGTTTTTGTCAGAAATTTGGAGTGATGGCTTTTTTTTGGTTATCACTCAATTTTATTTTCCAATTGCATGTATTTGATCTTTAAATACATGTAAAAAGTCCATGACATTGTAACAAGTGGAAGGTTTACATGACAAACTATTGTTTCGATCTCCAGTGATGGAGGTTATAACATCCACAACCCCCTCCCTTGCCTACACTACTGGTTCTGTTATTTTATAAACTTTATTTTGATAAATGAAACCAATAAGGATGTTGTATTTTATTTTGTAACTTTTTCATATTTTAACTTGCGAATTATGGTGAAAATGTCAATGTCACTGAACATTTTAAACGTATCTTTACATTTTTGTTAGATTGGTGGTATTCGTTTCATGTACGACAACGTGATTGAATCGCTAGAAAGATTTAAGTCAACTAATGGTCTCGGTTGTATCCTAGCTCATAGTATGGGTCTAGGCAAGACAATACAAGTGATAGCTTTCATTGATATATTCATACGATTAGCTAAAGCCAAGTCGGCGCTTATTATTGTTCCTGTTAATACGCTTATGGTATGTACTAAAAAGTTAAAAATTAGTAGTTTTTTGAAAAATTTGTAGTATTTAAAAAATAGTATAAAAACTTACTAAAGTACTGCTGACTTTTGTAAGTTTTCTATCGTAATATTTTAATCTGACTACTGTAATTATAATTATAAGCATTGTATGAAATGGTCAAGGGCAAAGATTTTATTATTGGAAATGTAAATTTATTGTTGTTACATACCAGTTTAATGTCTTTTTTATAAGAATAAATTAAATTCATTGATACAATTAAGCGAGTTGTTTGAGTTGAATTGTTTGAGTTGTTTCGGTGCGATTTACATTTTTGCTGACTTACTTTATCCTCTTCTTCATCATTATATCTTTAACGCTTTTATTTATAATCTAGTTATGAACTTTGAGATAATTTATATCTAACTAGTTAATATCTAATAGCAGTAGCAGTACTTAGTTAATTTCCTTTTTTGATTATAGTAATTGTAATCATTATTAATATCATTCCAGTCATTAAATTATCTTATGTGACGTAATTTGTTTTGTATCAGAATTGGGTGAATGAGTTTAACATGTGGTTGCCTGTAGTCTCTGAAGAGACGGGAGGGGAGGTAGACAGAGAGATTCTACAGCCGAGAGAATTCAAACTTTACATCATTAATGATAACTACAAGACTAATGAAGCCAGAGCAAAAGTTGTGTGTAAGTTATCTATTGCATGATGCGTTATTTTAAAATTAGTGTTAAATCAGTCGTTTACTTGTAAAATTACATTCTTAAATGTATTATTTCATTTGAAATCTTTGCAACTGGGAAGAAATTAAAGAAGGTGTATAATTTCTTAAATATTTTATATCATTTAAATTAATAATTGAACTTTTGATTAACTCTTAATGATTCGAGTTATGCTTAATTTAACTTTCATCTGCGAGATTTTGAGTTTTTCTCTGCTCAATTTATCTTTGAGACAGCTACATGCCTTGTTAATTGAGTCTAAAGATTGATATTATATTATATATTCGTTTACATTTTTTTTACACAGCCGACTGGTTCAATACGGGAGGCGTGCTTTTACTAGGCTATGAAATGTATCGCTTGTTGACTACTAAGAAAGTTCTGGCAAAACCTCGTAAAAAGAAATCATCAATGTTTGATCCGGTCGTCATTGACTTGGAAGAAGAAGATTGCAATAAAGAGCTTCTTAAAGGTTTTTTTCTGTTAATAACTGACCAACAAAAATACTGACTATTGAAAAAGTGCTGAACACCAGAAATTATTTAAAAATGTCACCAAGAAATTTAAATGTAATCGGAAGCCACGGGCATATTTCAAATAAAAACAAATGTAACCGAAGATGAACAAAAATCGGCGATAAATGTCAAATGACATAGGTTTATTTTGAAAAACATTGTAAAAAAAAGTTTGAATGAAATAGAAATGACTACATACTAATTCTGATTGATCGTTTGACTGAGTGATGTTTTTTTTCTTGTAGCAGTTTACTGAATTATTGATTAATAATATAGTTGTAAGACGGATTGCTTTTTATGTACAAACTGAAAGTATTTATCAGTTGTGATTTATAGAAAGATAAGTTGATTGATTCATGTTGATTGATTTGATTGATTGAGCGATTGAGTGATGGATTAATGTAGGTCTTCATGAAGCGCTCATACGTCCTGGTCCTGATCTTGTTGTTTGTGATGAAGGTCATCGTATAAAGAACTGTCACGCTAGTATTTCGCAAACGTTAAAAAATATAAAAACTCGGTGAGAGAGAAACTAGTATCTTATATCGATTATTTTAATTCGTACATAATATTTAAGTATATCATGTAAATAGAAATTTTCTACAAGTAAAAGTCATATTATAACATTAATAAATGATATATTTTATAATATTTTAACATTGTAATGAGTAAATACAAATAAAATGAAGATTTAAAGGATAAAATTGCTAAAAGAATAAAAACTGTGAATTGGTTAGAGAGTTAAACTTGTTACCAGAGGTTACCAGATTTGATAAAAAAGTTACCAGATTTGAATACCAAGTGTTTCGCATAATATTTTTATCTACCAGCAAATTCACTATTTGACGCTTTGATATTATATAGTCTCTAAGCTAAACGCCAAGCTTCGCATTGTAGATCAGTTTAAAGTGAAACCTTTGAAACTCTTTCATTTAATATGAAATTCGTTTTGTTTATGAGATAAAAATGACATTTCAGACGACGTATTGTACTCACTGGCTATCCATTACAAAACAATCTTATTGAGTATTGGTGCATGGTGGACTTTATAAGACCCAACTATCTAGGCACAAGAACAGAGTTCTGTAATATGTTTGAGCGTCCCATAATGAATGGACAGTGCATGGATAGCACCCCGGGGGACGCTAAGTTGATGAGATACAGGGCGCACGTGTTGCATAGCTTACTCGAAGGCTTTGTTCAGAGGTTAGTCTTTGTTATTTGGTGAAGTAGTAGAGAGTTGGACTTAGAATCTACACGGTGGGGCATAATTAAAGGAGCCAACTTTATTCTTTAATAACTATGGATTATTTAAAGTAATTTATTCCAAATTTTACATACACACTTCAGCACCAATTCTACAACGTTCTGGCAATTTTTATGACATTCGACCTAGAAACTTCAAAGATACGAGTAATTTAAATTTGGTTACAAAAAATCACGTCAACCAAGCTGGTGAAAACGTTAGATCATTATAACGTTGTGTCACTTTTTGTGAAAAGACTCCACCATTTAACGCAATGACGTCATAATAAGACACGCACTCGACGTGTTTACAGTAATGTTGTTTACAAAATCGCTTTCACGAAGGGAGAGCAGTGGCGAAAAGG
This sequence comes from Oconnorella tubifera, assembly GCA_034700105.1. Classification (NCBI taxonomy): domain Eukaryota; kingdom Metazoa; phylum Annelida; class Clitellata; order Enchytraeida; family Enchytraeidae; genus Oconnorella; species Oconnorella tubifera. Next base: position 9,903 of record JAQIXG010002274.1, on the reverse strand, counting down.
ATTACTTGTTTGTGTTCGCGCAAACGGCGGTCAGTTTGAACACACAATTTGAACTGTCTCACAATGACCAGCGGTTGACCAGCAATCATAATGAAACTTTGTGGTATTATTATCCTTGACAATAATTTGTAATGTACTGGCAACTGGCAATACAATTATCACTGCAGAATAAACACCACTAACGAAGTATTCACGGTCTAACATTTTTGCTAGCTTGGTTGACGTGATTTTTCGTAACCAAATTTAAATTAATCGTATCTTTGAAGTCACTTGGTCGAATGTCATAAAAATTGTCAGAACGTTGTAGAATTGGTGCTGAAGTGTGTGTGTAAAATTTGGAATAAATTGCTTTAAATAATCTATAGTTATTAAAGAATAAAGTTGGCTCCTTTAATTATGCCCCACCGTGTAGATGATAAGGGTTTGATTCCTGCGATGGATTACTAATACTAAGGGATTGATTTTTTTAATCGTTTAAATTTTGTTAAAGTAGATTTTTGATTCGTTGTTTATAATTATCAAAGATTATAAATTAGATCTATAATTCATTTTGTTGAAATTGAATAAAGGTGTTATTTAGTTGACTTCAAAATTTAAGTCAATTAAACTAGACTTAAATGTTTTCAATAATCAAGAATTTTTTTGTGCAATATTACATATTTAAAGTATTCTAGTATGATTTCATTTCAAAATCTTAAGTTTATAATCTAATTCGATGTTTCTTTCCACATGCGAATAATTAGAATTTTATTATATTTATTGATAAAAATGGCGATGAGATTTGTGCGTATGATTTCTATTAGACGCGGTCATGCAGTCTTGCAGAAGTCTCTTCCCGTTAAAGAGGAGTATGTTCTATTTGTTCGCATGTCACCAATTCAGCGGCAGTTGTATAAAGAATTTATGGACACATTAAAAGATTCCAGTATGAGTTGGGCTAGTTCTAATAATCCTATCAAAGCTTTCTCTGTCTGCTGCAAGGTATTCATTTATTATCAGATGAGAAATTTGACAAAATATAAAAAATGAATTTAGCAAGATTGAAATTATCTTAAGATATAATTGAGAGAGACTTTGTATAATTGAGCTATGTAATCGATATAGTTTCAAACGAGCACAAGAATACTGCGTGGCTTAATGGTAGCGCATGTGACTTAAGATCAGAAGGTTGCGTGTTCAAATCGCTTCTGGGTCTTTTTGTTTTTAAATAATCGATTTTGCAAATTCTAAGTATATTTGGACCAGATCCTGTCCTTGAATGCGTTTTAAAGATAGTTGTTAATAAATAACAGTGAAAGTTTATCGTTATTTTAAGTTGCAGTTTTTATTTTATTCAAACCCTTGTTTACATACGGGAGAAGTAAAATATTGTTTATTTTTATTAGTGTTAGAGAATGAAATCTGACGCGAGATATTTCTGTTTGTAGATATGGAATCATCCGGATATATTATATCAAATGGTTGCACAAAGAAGAGAGGACTTTGATCTAGATATAGAAGATTCCACCGTGGTGAAGGCAACCGAAGGTATGCCAACTGTTGGCAAGTGCGGCAGGAAGTCAAAGTTTGCAAAATCCAAGCTTGCCATACCTACCATGCCAAGTACGGATGGCAATTTAGCCGGGGGATCGATGTTTGAGAACGGATATCCGGGTTATGCCGGTTCAGATAGAAAAGAGTCTCATATGATCAGTTATGACTGGGTTAGTGTTGTTTTGATACTGAGAAAAACTGAACATATAATAGTTAAGGACAGATTATAATTATTAATGTAATATCTGAGCGTTAGGTTTTAAGTAAATTTTGTAAAAGAAATGGATAAAAGATTGTTTTTGAATCTAATGGAAGTTCTAAGTATTGTCATCGTAGTCAGGAATTTGTGTTATTTGTCTAATATTAAAAATAAATGATAATAATTGAGTTTATTTTTGAAGTGTTGTGTATTCATACATACTTTTGAATATAAGTGTTTTGTAATATTACTGAGACTTTTTAAGAGTTTCGCCTTTTCCATGGTTTTTATTCTTTATATTTTGATAGACAGTTAAAATGTTAAAGAGAAAATGTAATAGACAATAGACATGCATCAGGCAGTGAGAATTGAAAATTAGGACATCTTGTACAGTAATCTTTTTCGTAATAGGTATCTGTAAAAATACTAATGTAATATTAGTGTTTTAGTCACAACGAGAAAGAATGATTGAGTAGTGATTGTGTGCATCTAATTGCAGGCTGAAGATCTACTGAGGGATTATGTGAGTGGTATAGCAGAGTACAGTGGTAAGCTTGTGATATTGATGGATCTCATTGATGGATCAGTGGCCATGCGTAACAAGATACTGGTATTCAGGTGACTTTATCATTATGTTACTAGTATTCTATTTCAATCTCTATTTCTTTCTATTTCCATTATCAATGATGGTATTATGAATTCTGGCCAGTAATGTGTGATATCAAATGATAGAGATTTGATGGATATTTATATCAAATCAAATCAAATTTATTCATTGGTAAATAAACGATATTTAAAGCAATAGAGTTATAGATAAAGTAATAGTAGAGTCATATAATGTTTTTATTATCGAAATGAATTGAAATTTAATTAAAATTTATAATATTCTGTTATTTTTATTTCGATTAAAACTTGAATTTAATTAAAACTTTTCTAATATACATAGAGTTCTAATATATTTTAAGTAATTTGAAAAATAATAAACAATTGTATTCAATTTTTTGAATATTATAAAAAAAGTTATAAAATTACAACTCTTGGAATAATATTATTCAAAGAGTTGTAATTTTGTAACTTTTTTATTATGAAATAACATTTGTAATTTTATTAAACTAATTAAAATTTAACAAGCTTATTCAAGCATATAGTTCATAAATCGTCTAATTTTGTATAAAAACCGAGGTTTAAAGTTCTTCTATTTGATTAATTGTGTCAATTCTTTAAATCCAATATTCATTATATTTGTATAATATGCTTTTTTATTTCAAACAACAATAGTTTAACAGGTATTGCAAATAAAAATTCTGTTGGCAGAATGTAAAATTTAAAAATATCTTGGGGAAACTGTCCCTAGACATTTGTTATATATTCGTTATTTGTTGTTTTGTTTAAATTTGTTTGATTAAATATTTGAAAAAGAGGTGTTGAAAATGTTGTGACATTTTTCTGTATATAGTCAGAGTCTGTTCACGCTGAGTCTCATTGAGGAATACTTATCCAAAAGATTTGTACCAGGGACCAAGGACTATTGGACTAAAAACAGAAACTACTTTCGTAAGTTTGAAATTGTTTTAAATTTATTTTATGGATAGTTAAGTCAGATTAGACTTAATTTAAAGATAGGTTAGTATATATGCTTTTTATTTACGTTTAGTGGTAAAATGATATTATTGACATTGCTAATATTACTTCGAAACTTGTTTATTATTTGCATTTCTCGTCAACTTTTAGTCTATCATAGACATTAACATTTCTGTTGTAATTTAATGAATCAGGTTTAGATGGCAGTACAGCGGGTCTAGACAGAGAAAGACTTATAAATCAGTTCAACGCATCGGAAAATGAAAATCTTCATTTGTTTCTACTATCTACAAGGTATCAACCATTTATTTTCATCAACTTAATTCGTTTAGAATTTGATTTGTGCTGCAGTTTTTAGTTTTGCATGTTTTTTTGTTCGTTATAACTGTTTTCTAGTTTGTTATCTATCAATTTACTGATGAAAATAAAGATATATGTACCTCGAATTGTCAGTTTCCTGACAACGCATGGTGCGTTATAAGTATGGAATACGAATACGAATATGTTTCTTCAACACTCGTTAGCAGATTTTTCTATTCTGATGCGAACTACTTTGTAAATTTTGCAACAGAATAGAATATCTTTTGTGTTATTAATAAGACTAATATTTTATATATTTAAACAAGATGTTAATAAACTAATGGGAGTTGAACCTGATGACTTGGATGAAAGAATCAATGAATCATTACTAAATTAATTAGTAGTATTCATTGTCTTGTATCTATTTGTGCTACTATTTTTCAAAATTTTCCGTTTTTAATTAAAATTCCGTCTTTAATTAAAATTCCGTTTTAATTTTAAAATTTCCGTTTTTCCCATAAAGGGCCGGATGCCTGGGAATCAATCTAGTTGGAGCCAGTCGCGTTGTCGTTTTTGACGCGTCATGGAATCCCTGTCACGACTGTCAGGCAGTGTGTCGCGTTTATCGTTACGGACAAACGAAATGTTGCTACGTTTATCGTCTCGTGACGGATAATACAATGGAGAAAGCGATATACGACAGACAGATAAACAAACAAGGGATGTCTGATAGAGTTGTGGATGAATTGAATCCTCAGAATATGATGACTAGGAAGCAAGTGGATGTGTTGCTTCGATATCAGGTTACTGTTGGTTTGTATTTGTATTGGTTTTGTATTGTATTTGTATTGTATTGTTTCGTATTGTAGGTTACGTGTTGGTTTGTTTTAGTAGTTTTAATATGGATTGCAAATTATATCGGCTCTTATAGAAAAATGATGCTGGACTCAATTTTATATAGGGTATAATGTAATAGAAGCATAATCTTTTTAATAGTTCAATAAATTACATTCAAAATTATTGTATCCGTTACAATTTTATTTTGCTATCATCTATTTGGTCTTTTCTAATTTAATATTTATTTAATTAAAATCATTTGTTGCGTTGAATAGATCTTTAGTGCACTCTCGATGAAATGAACATACAAATCTGTTTAATTCATTTCCTTGTTAAATCCGAATTTGTTCTTAATAAAATTTTGTTTGTCTAATAGTCAATCAATCAATAATAATCAGTCAATAATCAAAATATAATCAATAAAAAGTATAATCAATTCTTTTGAGCTCACTATAATTTATATTTTTTAACTGCAACTGTATAGAAGATAATTTGGTATTTTGTTTTGAATGTATAGGACGCAGATATGCCTAGTGTTGACCCTAATGGATGGGAAGGAAAATGCAATGACGAGTTGCTTGCGAATGTCATGAAAAAACATCACAGTTGGATCACAAAGGTATTTTATAAACAATATTTTGTTAATAATGTTTTAATTCTATGAAAAATTATTAAATACTTTTGATAGATTTTTTTATTTGTTATTCTTTACACAGGAACAGTTATTTATATAAGCAGGTGAACAGCAAGTATATCTTTAAATTATACTACATTATACTACATTATAGTAAAATTGTAAATACATTAACTTATACTACATTAGATTATACTACATTCAATTATACTACATTAGAGTAAATCAAATTACTTTAAACACTAAATTAACCAGTTATAAAATAATATTTAATTAATATTAAGTGACTTTAAAGTCACAGCAGCTGTCTTTAAAAAGAAACAATTACAAGTTTTCCCAATACCTGTTTATATCATAAACAAGAAAAAAAAAATATAATCAAGTAATATTCCATAATGATTAGGTCTACAGTAGACTGATGTGATATAGAAAGTTATTTGAGCTGTTATAAAATGATATACCGGATGTAAAGTAGCTTTAGTATGATTGTTAATTTACTTTATAAAAAACAATTAAACGTTTCTCTCTACCTAATTTTATTATAAATTTTCTTAGTGTAAATAAAATTTCTTTAAATCGCTGTAAACTGTTTAATTTAGAATTTTTATTTATCCCGTTATAAAATAATTTAACTGAGTAAAAGTGATTTTAGTATGATTGTAAATTTATTTTAAAAAGAAAGAGTTAAAAGTTTTCTCTCCGCTTGATTTTATCATAATTTACAGGAGCCCTTCACTCATGAGTCTCTGCTGCTGGATCGTAAAGATCAGAAGTTGACGAGACAAGAAAAGCGACTTGCCAAGCAGGGATATGAGATGGAGAAGAAGTTAAGCGTTAGTGGATATCCTCGTTCTATGTCCTCGCAGTATTATCCACGAGGCATGGATGGATTACGTATAAGGTTATTTTATTCATTTATTTCTGTTTGGTAGAGATTTTTTGGTTTTGAGGTGGATTTATCCTTAATGTAATGCACTTGTTTTTTTAAGTTCCGTTAAGTTCCGTTAGTCATGTGTCTTATTTTTTGAGTACTCGATTCCAGATAACATTACAGTTATATTTTACTTTGCCTACTGTGTAGTGATTGTTGATGTATGTAATTTGAAACATTGTGTATCAGTTTTGTGCTGTTATGACATTAAGCAACAAAGAAATAAAGTCTGGATCTTCTTTTACTATTTTTCATTTTTATCGTCACAGTACTTATCCAGTGCGCAGTAAAGATAAATTAATTTACGACTGTTTAGAAATAACTTGCTTCGGTAGCTTCAACAATTGTATAGCATTAATGATGAGTAAATAATATAATAAAGGTAGGAATAACTTACGAGTGACTAAGTTTTAAGTTATAAGTTACTTACAATTACATAACCTAATACATTAAGTATGTTTAATTTTTTGCTTGTTTGTAGTAACTTGTCTGCACGTCCAGTAGCCAGTGTGAAACCTATAATGTCCAGTATGACTAAATCATCGAGTGCTGAAAACTTACAATCTCGTTTACTTGGCGAGGGAACGCCTGGCCTAAAACCTGGTGTTTCTGTGCAACAGATTCAGACTACTCAAGGCTAGTTAAAGATTTCTTTAGCTTTCTTTGTGTTATTATCATATTTTGTTATAATAAACAGCAGTAGCTGACTATTATTTTATAAATAACTGTTGAATTTTATAAGTAGTGTCTGACTATAAGCTATTGGATTTATTTATATACTGTATATTATATTTGGCAGCCTTATTCAAAGAAATAGTTTACTATATTTAAACATTGAATGGTATTTTGTGTAAGTGATCAGAATAACGAATTCTTGTTGTACTATATATATATATACATTCTAAGTATTGTTGCATTGCAACAACTCGAGTCATTATTCTGGTCACTTGTTTTGGTTAATGGTATTATTCAATTGGTCTTAAAGATGTTACAACATCAGAAACAGAATATTTTTGGTCAAACAGTTTATTTCAACCAGCAAAAATTCAATGGCCTTTAATTGCTACAGATATCATTATTCCCGGCACTAATACATCAACTGACTCAACAGCACAGAATAAAATCCCAGCGGGAGAAAAAGTGCTAGTCATCAAGACGCCAAAAGGAGTGTATATACGAACAAATCACGGTAAAATATTTGCCGTACGAACAGCCCCTAAGTCCGGCGCAGCATCTGAGTCCGCGAGTGGGAGTTCAAATCTTGATCAGATTCAGTCAATTGAAGGGGGACTGATGACTACGTCTGGGTTGATTCCAAAGTCTAGCGGCATGACCGCGGTGGAAACGGTTACAACTGAAACTCTACCGTCATCTGCAAGCTATTTGGGTAAGATTGTAAATGGAAAATTGATCTTTAAGTTGAAATGTTTGATATTGGAATATTTTATATCGATTATTAGAGTGTATTGAGGCTAGATATTTATGTACATTATCTTTTACATGTGTACCTTTTATTTTAATATGTAAAGCTGTATCTTCATATTTTATTCAGTATAATCACCAACTCTTGCCAGCATGAAATCATAAATTATAATCTAATATAATAATTGGCTAAGTTTGTCTGTCTGTAACTCGATATAATTAAGCTATTAAGACAGATTCAAGGGTTCTCAATGGTACCATTGAATCAAGGGTACTCAAATTGGACAAAATATTAGTATTATAGTTGAAATATTTAAATATAGTTGATAGTTGATAATAAAATGATTTTTCAGATTTAAACATTTGTGTTTTTTTCTTTTTCATGCCTGTCGTCTGACAGGCTTTGCTGTTAGTTAAGGTATAATTTTAAATATAGTTTAATTTCAAAATAGAGTTTAATATTTATACTTACGATATATTTTGTTACGCTGAATTGCAGGACAAAATTCACTCAGTACAAACTCCCGACCCACTTTTACTCCGAGATTAATCGCTCCAAAACTGTTGCCACCAACAACTTCGTCAGCCAGTTTTTATTCTAAAAGAAATACTTTACCCGCAACAGTGTCTGTTGAACCTAGCACCAGTAGTCTAATTGATAAATCTATGCTACAACGCCAATCTACGATAAGCATTCCACCACAATTTATTTCTCAGACATTCGAAACTGATCAGCAGATATTACCGAGTTATCATTCTGAAGAAAATGTCTTGAATGGTGAACCAGTAGTTGGTAATTCCAGAATATCGTCTGGACCAATAGAAATGCAGCCAGATGTTGATTGGTTTGATGAGATGGAAAGTGAATTAGGTAACACTAGTCATGGATTCAATCCCGCAAGTTCAGTTCAACAAGGATTGGATGATACTGACGATTTCTTTGATAACTTCATTCAACCAAGAAATAATAATAATACGGCGATCCCTTCAACAGAAAATCTTAATAAAAATTTTGATTTCAATTTAAAGCCTAGACGTTCTCGCGGTGTCCCACCCGGGGCATATATGCCTCAGTCACCTGGTGTGCCTCCATACGGAATGCCCAATGCTTACCCTTGGATGCCACCTCCGATGTGGCATAATGCAGACATGGGGCAGTTCCCTTATGGAGCATCTTCCAGTGGGGCAGAATTTGTGGATGATTTTGATGCCTCTGGTGTCCCAGGCACAGATTCAGACGGAGCATTAAATTCTTTATTATTAGGCGAAGAGATCGGTAATGGTAATATGTTTGGAAAGAGATCAAGTAATACAGAGAATATGGATAGCTATGGATCGTCACCAGGGATGCAATACCCAGGTGGTATGGTAGGTGGGTATCCCTATCATGCACCCTACCAGTATGGTATGCCTCCCCAGCAGGGGGTATACTTTCCACCACCGGCAGGGGGTAGAGGAGGGTATATGCCTTACCAGGGAAGTCAAGGCATGCATCCAGGTTACATGCCTGGGCCAAGTGGGATGATGTCACCTTATGGATTGAATCAAGGCAGAAGAATAAAGAATGAGTTTGATAAGAACAAAGGAAATTGAGTGTGAAGAAATAAGAAGTAATGTGAATATTGTCAAGTGGAAACGTACGGATTCTATAGTATTTTAATTTTTGAATTAAATGTACATTTTGCATTGAGAATTTAATATTTCAAAATGAATTTTGTGATCAGTGAGATGTAGATGTGCATGTATTTAATGAAATTATTGATGAGATGCTTAAAGTACGTAAATTAAATGAAAATATTATCCAAGCTTCTTTTAAATATAATTTATATTGTAAATATTTAATGGAGAAAGTATGCTTATTTTTATTCAAGAGATTTTTTCTTTGAAATATAATCGCGAATGTGATTTATATACAAATCTCTAATTTAATGTTTGTTTGAAATTAATGTTTATTGATATTATTACTGCTAGTATGACAATTATTTACTAATTTGCTGCGCCCTTTAATAAGATATTTAATTCAGCATCTATATATTTCAGGTATCGAGAAAATTAAGTTTATTTTTTCTCATTCGCTTGTAATAATTCTATATCAATTTATTACAATTATTTAAATCATAGGATAAATGCATTCCAGAAATTATTATGAACACAATTTTTACTAGTAAATAGTTTACAGTAGAACACTTTGAGACTGTACTAGCGTTTGCCTTGTATCGATTATAGAACTTTAGAAAATGTATAGCTATATGCTCCAGTTAATCATATTTAGCGAAATTTATTCAGTGTATGTATATGATTTTATTATTGCCTATGACAATAATAATTGTGTATAACAGATTATAATCTTAAATTCACAAAAATGCGTTATTGTTATTTTGAATTAAATCAATTTTGAAAAAATTCAAATTGTAATAAGTTGGCTACTCTGCTTTAGAGTTTCAAGAGTTAATACCTTTAAATGGT
>JAQIXG010002273.1:0-18200 GCA_034700105.1 Oconnorella tubifera | reverse complement strand
TAGGAGAGATATTAGGCTACTTAATTGCATTACATTTTATTTTGGAGGCCTATAGTTTATACAATTATACTCGTGTATTAATAATAATATTTGAAAGTTGCATATTATATTCTTAATTGTGTTTGCTTGATAGATGGGAATTAATGATTGTCTTATTACGTAATAAATTAAGAGTTTAGTGGTTATTATTAATTTATAGTTATCGTTAGATTATTATTAGCGTAATTGGATGATTATTAGCTACAATTATGTTATAATTAAAGTTTTGCATAGTTTATAATTAGTTGCCTAAAGATCTTGTATAAAAATATGTATTTTTTAAGGAAGCATTCTGTAACTATAGAGAAATCTTTCAGTATTTGTTTCTTTACACAGATTATAACATAACTAACATTATTTGTTTTGAATTAATCATCTGTTATTAGGCTATTTGGATCAGTTGATAGATTTCTTGTTAGAAGTTATTAAGAACATGCTTCTATCAAATGTTTAGATTCATATAACTCCTTGCTCAAGATGCTGCACGTTTGCTATATATTTTTAAATAATGACTTAACATTATTTTAAACCGGGTGACTTTCTATTAATTCTTTTTTGATTATTGTGTTCAGGTTATAAAACGATATTGAAATGCGTTGCTGGGAAGTTCATATCCGGGCAGTTGACTGCTATAATGGGTCCAAGCGGTGCTGGAAAGTCTTCACTTATGAACATTCTTGCGGGATATATTAAGTATGCAATGAAATCTTTATGTACTGTTTTTGATCTTTCTGTTAAAAGATTTATATGCTTTCTGCAAGAAATCAAAGAATGTTCAACTAGTAGACATGGTGGTATACTAAGTTAATAATATAATGACTAAAATAGTTCAAACTTGGCTGTTAAAATACGAGTTTTTCAATTTTGAATGTACTTACATTCAAATTGAATATACAGTAGTCCAGTAGAGGATATTTAATTTTAAATATACTCTACTGTATGTTGTAAAATTCAATATACAGTAGAGTTTAAATTTAGAGATGTGAATAATAAAGTTATTGCTGTTGTTATATGAAATTGTGCCTTTTCATGTTTGGGCTAAAAAGTGTTTTAATTTTTGTCAAATTCAAGGACATGCGCATAATTTTATAAACTCAACTTTCTACCAACGCTAGTAATCGGCTGAAATAAAATATACTATGACTTCATTTCTCCAGGGTTGGTTCTTTCATAACACACTATGTTATCATCTAGCTTCCAAGTAATATCTGGTTTTTCACATTGATTGATAGAATGAGATAAAAAAAGTAACCTTTGCTGCATCGCGTTACATATTGCGATCAGCAAATGAAATTCGAATATGTGGATAAAATATACCTGCTATTTTTAGATGACAAATGATTGACCGCAATATACTTTTAGTACGGTACTAACCTTAATTTATATCCTATAGTCTAAGTATCCGTATGTTACTGTGACTTTGAAAGCAAACTGTAATACTTTGAATATCCATCCTATAAAGTTAGTTGTCCATCATTAAGATTTTGATTAATAATCAATTGTTAAATGAAAATGTTTATCTTGACTATTTTTGGTTTGGTATTAGTGTTTGGGTTAGGATTGGGGTTATTGGTTGGAATACAGGTCAAATTATGCTAGGGTGAAAGTCACATTATATCATACAAAGGGACTAAAACAGACAAGTGGTTTGATTGGCTTGCAAAAATAGCTTAATGATTTTTTATTTGCTGTATGTATATACCCGATTTTGTTGTTAGACCACAATAAGGCATTTCTTTCTAAATTTTCTGAAAACCCAATTTCTATTTTTAGTCAGCCAATCGCAAATCACTCCATTATCCCACTGTTGATTTCACAACTAACCCTAATTTTGCTCTTCATTTTATCAGCTGAGAAGAAAAATGAATTGTTTATTATATAATAGAAATGTGTGTGACAAGTTAATTGCAGTAGTTTACATGTCATTGAGTTTATATATATTATGTTAACCAGACTTTCGTATGTGTAAGGCCAAGGTTCTGGTATAATCATACTTTTCAAGGATGATAAGATCTTTTTTTAAAACGAACGAACGAATCCATTTTATTTACGTACAATCAACGTATACAGCAAAAATATCAAATTAATATCAAAAAAGTGAATGTTAATAGAAGTTAAACTTAGTAAATAATAAAAGAAGGGAACCAAGCACGGGCCTAAAGGTTTCATCGACCTTTTTAATTTGAGGGCTACGTTTTGGACTTCGTATTGCTTGGTGGGCCACAAAACTATGGATCTCTTGTTTTTATGCAAAAATTTGTGACACTTTTTTGTTAGTTTTTGAATGCATGTAGTTCGATATCAACAATTCACTATCTATTATAAAAAATTATGACGATGTTTTTCTCATTCTTATTGACCAATAATTATTGTTGTAAGTCTATTTTATTATTCATCTTTCTACTGCATTTTTGTCATTAAGTTATTTCAATTCACGATATATATTGCATTTTTGATATATCTTCATGATACGTATAGCATTTTTGAGCCTTGCTTTTTAGTAATATTCTTTCAATCGCATTTTTATTATGCGTCAGATCAAATACAGTCACTGGAGAGATCAATGTTAATAACAGAGAGAGAAACTTGCGAAAGTTTCGTAAGACGTCTTGCTACATAATGCAGGACGATCATTTGTTGCCACATTTGAGCGTAGAGGAGGCCATGATGTGTTCCGCTAATCTTAAACTTACTGAAAGTCTGGGAAGTGAGAAAAAACGCATCATCGTGAGTTGTGTGCTTTGAGTTGCTTTCATTGCTTTCATGCTTTATATTTTATTATTATTAATAATATTAATTAATTATTAAAATTCAGTGATATTGGTTCTTGATTTGTCTTTAAGAACAGATGACAAATTGTGAATTTCTTTCCTTGTGCAATGAGTCTTTGGCCTTGTGAGTCAAGTCCTTGGCCTTGACCTTGTTATTTAAGTTTTTGGTTTTAGCCTTATGACTTAAGTACTTGATAACAACGCTGTTAAAATCATAAATTAAAATAAATTTTATTTTATTAAATTAATATTGTGTCTTAGGTTGATGAAATATTACGTACATTGGGTTTATTTGAGACGAAGAACACTAGAACGATTAACTTGTCCGGTGGACAAAGAAAACGGTTGTCCATAGCCTTAGAACTTGTTAACAATCCACCGATCATGTTTTTTGATGAGCCTACAAGGTATGTAGTCAGTTTTAGTTTTCAGAAAATTCCTTTTTTTTAAATGAGAAATCGATTCAATGGTATTGGATGATTCGCTGATAGTTGTGAAAGAAAAATATTTATTGGACTACATTAAGAGTTAAAAGCGTAATTATTGATATGTTCACGCTTTGATATGATGTTTGGTTTTATTTTATTGATAATGGATTTCTCACTTGATGCTACACAAATGATGATAACTCTAACAATAATAATTTTATAAATATAGAAGCGCCCACAAATATGGTGTGATGTTGGATACAGTGTATATATTATAATAGAAGTTATACCAAATAAGCTATTATGGTATATATAGAAGCTACTACAATACCAAATAAGCTACTGTATATACAGTATATATAGAAGCTATACCAAATAAGCTATTATGCTATATAATGTATATATAAAAGCACTACCAAATTAGCTATCATGCTATTAGATAAGCTACCGCGGTTGAACATATCTCTATTTATATTAATTATTTTATTGCTTTGCTGTTTCAGTGGTCTGGACAGTGCATCATGTTTCCAGTGTCTCTCTGTACTTAAATCGTTGGCCCAGGGTGGACGCACCATCATTTGTACGATACATCAACCCAGCGCTAAACTCTTTGAAATGTTTGATCATGTAAGCGATTAAATTGTTTAGATATCATTAATATTATAATATTTATTTTAGCATTTTGATAATTTTTTGGAATAAATTCTAGATTACATATAACATAAAATGTTATATGCAAATCAAATTAGCGTTGTAATTATCATTACGACGCTACTAAATAGAGTGTGTATGTTAAGCTGATGTAAAATTAATATTAAAATGTATGGGTTAGGATTAGGGTTATGGTTATAATTATTAGGCTTTAATTAACCCTAATCCTAACCCTATCATTTTAAACAATCATTTAGATAAGCTTACTAACGCTATATTTATACCAAAATTAGCCTTAAATGAATTATTATCATATGAAGTTATTTTAAACCTTTAAAAGAATTGAAGTACTTATTTATTTAATGTAATTTTATGTTTTTAGTTGTACATGTTGGCTGAAGGTCAGTGCGTCTATCAAGGAAATATTCCAGGTCTGGTTCCTTTCCTTGGTCTCCAGGGACTCATCTGTCCTCCTTATCACAATCCTGCTGACTATGGTATGTGTCGTCATCATCATCGTCATCTTCAACATTGTCATCGTTTTCATCATCATCATCATTGTTTGAGCATCCTTTTGATGTGCTTGATTAAAAGCAAATAATTTATATCTATCGGTATATACAGTAATTTGCATTATTCTATTTTATAAAGTTAGCATATATGAATTAAGGTAAATTTGGTAAATTTAAACTTAACATCTCTGTTACCAATTGACAACTCATTCCTTGGTTCAATTTAGCAAAACAATGTGTGTACACTGTACACATGTACCCAAACCCGGAACATCTTTATTCTGATCCCAACACCCTCTCCACTAATGAGCTTTAATATTAAATCAAAGTTATAATTTATCTGTCATCTGTTTTCTTGCAGTCATGGAAGTTGCCTGCGGTGAGTACGGAGACAATGTCCCTCGACTGGTAGTCGCCGTTAAATCATCCCGCTGCGACCAGCTTCAACAGATCCGAAAACTGACCAACTGCGAGAAAGACCTCATGGGTTACGTCCGGGCAGTTACGGGTCGAAAGGACCGGTCAAAGAAGTCCGATGATGAAGAGTGGGGGGGAGCAGCAAATAACAGTGCGGATATGAAGGAGACGGCCATCTTGGATGACGGGAGTGACGATGAGAGGAATAATAGATTCGGGGGGAAGGGAGGGAGTGGGGGGGCATGGCCGACTACTGTGGTGATAATGAAGGAGAAGGATAACGAGGTAGTGCGCGGTTTGGTTGTTGTTTTCTTTTCTTGAATTTGTTTGTATTTGATTTGATGATTATATGAAAAGATTGTTGGAGAAGTGCTTAGGAGTTGGAACAGATATATTCTGCGTTTAAGTGGGATATTTGATTCATTTGCTGCACCCATTGGTTAAGCACTTATATGCGGTGACATCTTTGTCCATTTATGCATTTACTTGTCTCTCTGTATCACACACACACACACGGTTCATAATACTGAAACGATTTTTGTTTTTCTCTTGCGGTGATTGAATATTGATTACATTTTAGTCTAATCATTATCCGTTAATAAATGTGTGCTGATGTAATAGGTTAACCAGCAAATGCATAGAATTAATGTTTTGCATTGACGCCTATAATGTGTACATTTAGGTATCATGTTTTTTGTCTAACAAGCTGCAGGAGAATGTTGCGTCATCAAAAGGCGAAAATACATCGGATGAGGTTGGTTTTTTACGTTTGCGCGTCTTTCTTTTACATAGTGTCTTCTTTCTTTTTTAATTTGAATTCATTTAGTAATGTTGTTTCGTTTTGAAATTGTTAATTTTAGTTAATTACCGCTTAAAGCTGTGTAGAATTTAGATTTTTATGCATCGTACATTTTTATTTAGTTAGATTTTCTCTATTTTTTTATTGTGATAGTGAAAAAATGTATTTCTTTGTACACTATTTGTTTCATTAACATTATTGATATGTTGCCTTCTGCTAAAACATTCGATAAAGTTAAAGTTTTGTTCAAGTTTTTTCAACAGGATGTGAAAATTTCAGAAATTTTATTATTCTTGCAATTTGATTTGTACTCTTTCCTGTTGAGTTTTATAACGCTTCCATTTATGAGTTTTAAAATTTTACTGAGTCAATAAAAATAAAATGCAGTTTTATTTGAGCGTTTCAATTTTTTTCTGTAGGACTAATTGTTAAATTCATGCATTTTGTTGGTAAAATTGAGTTTATTATGCGTTTGTGATTGAGTTAATGTTTAGTTCTGCATCTTTAGAAATTGCTCATTTCAGCTTTAGCTATTTAACATAATTTTATTTGCTTTCATATTAAGTCTTACTATTAATAAGTTCTATTTGCCTGATCTGACAAGATAATACAGAGGAACGAACATTGATTGACTACATTATGTGCCATAAGTTTAGTTTTAATTGGTTAATTTACATTCATTTCACAACATCTCTAATTTTGTTTTGTGTTAATTGACTATTTGGTAACTGAATAACTGAATGAACTATCTGTTATTAACATCCTTTCTTATGCAAATTAACATTTAAACTGATACGAATTCAGTTATTTATTGATCTTTAACATATTATATATTAACTGATATAGTATAAAAATAAATATAGAAGCTGAATTAATATTATCTAAACATCAACTTAATGAATATAATTATTTGTTTGCTTCCTTTCTAACATTAAAATAGGTTATTTACATTTAATTGAAATTAAAAGATTTGTGATTTTACTTTATTGTGATTTTAATTAATTTCATGGATGTTAATTGTATTAGGATGGTTCAGAGGATGATAATCACACATTCGCCACATCATGCAACACACAATTCCGTGTTTTATTCGTGCGAACATTTATTTCCATCGTCAGAGATACTGTAAATAATTTAAATTATTTTTAATTATTTTCCTAATATTCTAGTATTGAGTAGTTGATTAGTTTTAAGTCAAAAAATCTGTTGTAATAAACGTTAGTTTTTATTAATGTTAAGCTATTTTTAACGTATTTTTGATAATGAGTAACACTATTTATAAATTTTTATAAAGTAATTTTAAAATATTTTCTATTGAATTAAAACATAATCAATTATAATAATTAATTGATAAAAACTGTATAACTGATCATATACTTGAAAACAGAAGTATGTTTAAGAAAATGAAAATATCTAATTGCTTGTTCATACGCAAAATAAGTTAATAAATCAAGAGATTTAAAGTTGAGTGTTTTCATGTCATGATGTGTGAACACTCTGCGATATATTGATGATGTTTCTGTGCTGATATCAGATAGAATAAGAAATCGACTAGACAAACAAGTTATGCTTAGTTATTTAAAAACACTTTAAAGTGAAACATGTAATGACATATTTCACAAAATTAGGGTAGATGTTTCGGATAGAAGGATAAGGTTATGATCCTGGGTTAATAATTGGGGGTCACAGGTTGATGGGGGGGGAGTTGCAGATAATTTGATACGTGAAAGGGATTTTAAAAGTACATAGCCAGTCAATTTAAATATTAAAAATATAATATTTTGTTGTTATCGATACAGATAATAAAAAAATTGATAAAAAATTATTTATAAGGTGATTACTGAAGTAGTTTTTGATCTACTTTTAAAAATTATCTTTTAAAATCTTTATGAATTGTTATAGACTATGAAGAGATTAGCGCTAAGAAGGTAGCTTTTTACTTAGATTTGAAGTTTATTTACAAGTTATAACTTGCACAATAAATTGCTGATATAAAAATAGTTGCAATAATAATAAATATGATTTCTTTGAAATCATATCAGTTGCCAAAATGCGATAAGTCATTCCGCGATAAATGCTATAAAGGCTTTCTATATAACAAAGATATGAATTTTAATAAATATATTCAGTTAATAAACTTATTTTATCAAGTACTTCAACTACCGCGGGCAGATAATAAAGCAAATAAACAATGCGAGTATATAGACCAAAACTTTTTGTTTTTTCAGCAAGCAGAGATATAAAACTTTAAAAAAAGTTTATACAAAATTTTTAATTGATAAGTACAATACAGCTGAAATGATTAGAGCGCCTGATTAATGCAAAGGCGAACATTGCAACTTGATCAGTTCTGAACACCCACAACTTAATTCTATATTTGATCAAATACATCAAATATTTATGCAACATGATCGTGATATTATCCATATGACAGTATTAGATATGACAGTGTCCAGAGTTTATTAGGCCCACACACTACGAACTGAGCAACTATATTAAAATATGTTCAAATATTGCTTTTTAACATATTTTAATATTTTTCAATATATGTTTACATATGGCATTGTTTTTATTATATTTTAAATAAAATAAAACATAATAATAAATGCTATGTTTTTACTATATTTCAACAATGCCATATGTTAAAATATTTCATTGTTTTTATTATAGTGTGAAAGTCAAAGAGTTACACTTATTGTTGTTATTCATTATTCTAGACTTTAACGAGGCTGCGTCTGTTGTCCCATCTTGCTATTGGTATCCTCATCGGTTTACTTTACCTCAATATCGGCAATGACGCAACAAAGGCGTACAACAATGCCGGCTTTCTTTTCTTCTGTATGCTTTTTCTAATGTTCACCGCACTAATGCCAACCGTCCTAACATGTAAGTAATATACACATCGTGATATTTATTTGATTTAAATGTATAATATGAAAATATTGATAGGACGGGCAAAGAGTTCTTAAAAATGTTAGGATAATTAAATTGGTTGTATGGAGCGTTGCAAGAACACAAAGGTAAGTTTTATGATAAAAAATGGATTTATATTTATGATCATGCATTATTGTTACTTTTTATCATGCGTGATAATTTATTCTTTGTAGAATTTTAACATAAACATAACATAACATAACAGTTAACACTTTAGATCTAGTTTCAGTTATTCAGCTTCTGTGAAATTTTCTATTAAATTAATAGAAGAATAACTATTGTGAAATCAATCCAATTTTAAGTACTTATGATTTTAAGTTATTCCATAAAATTAAATCAATCTTATTTTGATGTATTTTTTTGGTGTCCAGACAAAATGTACCAGGACAAAATGTACCAGACAAAATGTACCAGACAAAATGTACCACAGACAAAATGTACCAGACAAAATGTACCAAGACAAAATGTACCAGTACAAAATGTACCTGGACAATATGTACCAAGGACAAAATGTACCATGGACAAAATATACCAGACAAAATCTACCAGGACAAAATGTACAAAAATGTAAAAGCAAGACAAAATAATTCAGTTATCGCTTTTAAATTATCACTGTTTATAAAAGCAGTAACATAGCAGTATTATTTGATAAAGTTACATAAATTTACATAAATTTGCTTTATAAATTTACATTTTATAAATTTACACAGCAGTATTATTTTATCAATTTTATTTTACATAAAAATTTACATAGCAGTAAGACAAAATGTAGCAGTAAATAATTCAATTATCACTAATTGTTTGGCATTTTAATTGCAAGAATTAAAATGTCAAACAATTATAAATTGCCAATGAATCAAACGACAGTTTTGCAGTTTCTTTTCTCACTTCCTAACTCATTAGTTTTACTATTTTCAGCCTATGACCTATTTATATTACAAAGTCTTGGTAATTAGCCCTGCTTCTTGGTCCACGGAATATCATACTCCATGATGGAATATGATACTCCATGATGTCTGCAAGTCTCTTGGCTTGGACTTGAGTCATAATCGGCCCATGGCATCATTTAAGCTCGAGTCTTGAGATATATCTGCTCCTACAGATTACATTTATTAATTACACATTAACACAAGAGCATGGACCGCCTGCAGGCTGAGAGATTCATTAAGATAAAGCGCAGGCCATTTGTTTTGAACTTTTAACAGTCCACTAGTGCTCTCAGTAATAAATTATTTCAAAGTCAAGGGGGGAATTCTCCCTGGTTTATATGAACTATAACTAAAATTATTTAAATTACTAAAGAACTAGAACTGAACTAGAACTAAAACTCCTGAACTAGAACTAAACTAGAACTAAAATTATTTTTGTTGAACTAGAACTGAACTAGAATAAAAATTATTTAACCCAAACTGAATAGAAACTAGAACTATAATTATTTTCTGAACTAAATTATTTATCCCTGCTACATGAAAATGCTTTATCCCTGGTACATTTTGTTTTGGTACATTTTGTCTGGTACATTTTGTCCTGGTACATTTTGTCTTGGTACATTTTGTCCCTGGTACATTTTGTCTTGGTACATTTTGTCTTGGTACATTTTGTGGTACATTTTGTCTGGTACATTTTGTCCTGGTACATTTTGTCATGGAGCCATTTTTTCTAATTGTAGTTCCTATAGAAATGTCAGTGTTTGTAAGAGAACATCTTAACTACTGGTACAGTCTTAAAGCTTACTACTTGGCTAAGACTATGGCTGATATGCCTTTCCAGGTTAGCTGCAGTATATATAAAACTTTGCTTTATTTTGTTTCATCTAAATGACTTTGTATTTTGTCAATACCTTCCTTATTGTGTTACTATTGTTGAGTATTGTGTTACTATTGTTGAGTATTGTGTTACTATTGTTGATGATTTGCTTGTGAAGATCAAAAATTCTTTTTTTGCTAGTGAAGAGCTTTTTATAGGACTTTTAACATTGCATTTAGGTCTTTTTTGTTATTGATTATGTGTGCTTTCGGTTAATTGTTAAATATTAATATTGTTAAATAAATCAATAAAAATTGTAATATTAGTAGTTTATATATTTGCTTAATATTGCTTATTTATACTGAAACAAATACAACATTATGTCATCTCTATAATGCTTTCTAGGCTCTGTTCACAATATTGTCATCATTCATGACTTAATTGTGATTTAACGATGATTAAATCATTCTTTATAACTTCTCTTTGTGCTGATATGATGTTCATGAGCGAGTAAACAAATAATCTATCAGATAAATAAATAATCTATCAAATAAATAAATAATCTATCAAATAATCTGTCAAATAATCTATCAAATAAACTAATAATCTGTTAAATAAATAAATAGTCTTTAAAATAAATCAATAATCTGTCTCCCCGTTTTTTAGATAGTATTTCCACTGATCTATGGTAGTATAGTCTACTGGATGACCAATCAGCCGAATGATTTCTGGCGTTTTGTTATGTTTCTAACTCTATCGACTCAAACGTCATTGGTTGCTCAATCTCTCGGCCTCCTCATTGGTGCTGGCACCTCACTGCAGGTATGTTTTACTAACCAATAGAATTTCAAATGTATTTGTTGAGTTATGTTAAGCAGCAGAATTTAAAAAGTATTTATCAAGTAGCATTAGCAATAGAATTTCATATGTATTTGTTGAGTTATATAAGCAAAAGTTTAGACACTAAGTAAAATTCCAGTTCGTATATAGCAACATCATTTGTATATATCTGCATCTATATGTATCTATATGCTTGTCCCATAATTTCAAAAAGCATTCATTGAACTGTTTCAAGAACAATTATTTTTCCTCATTGCATTTCACTTACTTTCTGATTATTATTTAAGGTAATTACTCTCAGTCATAAAGAAACCTTTGTGTGCTGATGTTAAGGTTAAGTTTAAACGTCATGGATTATCATATTATATGATTGATGTCTCAGACATAGCTCAGATATCACTTTAAATTACAAAGAAATTATACAGAAACTTATACTGTAGATTATCAATATTTATTTATTCTGGATTTATGCATTGACTGAATATTTCTACAGGCGGCCGTGTTCCTTGGTCCCGTCACAGCCATTCCTATTTTATTATTTAGCGGCTTTTTTGTCAACTTTGACACTATGCCAAAGTATCTACAGTGGCTTTCATATCTCTCTTATGTGAGGTAAGAAACGATGATTAAGTTATTTTAAATGTATGCTGTCATAGAAATGGTTATCTGAGATTTATTGTCGAATTCATGGAATTAAATATTGTTTTTATACCTTTTTTTTGACACTTTTTAACACATTCATTGTGTGTAGCATCTTGATCTTAGCTGTTAGCAGTCATACAGATGTAAAAATAGATGTTAACTTTTGCTGCAAAAAATTGGAATTTGACACTGCTTTATAAAATCAATGTTTAATATTGTTTCAAATAAATTTTCTTTATAAATAGATGTTTATCTTAAAGCAGATTTTTAGCTTCGCTTTAAACTTAGTTTTGCATCAATAATGTTTCGCTGTTTAATTAGGAACATCTCTGCTTTTTAAGGTATTCCTTTGAGGGCACATTGCAAGCTGTTTACGGTTTCAATCGATCGATGCTTGCGTGCGAGTCAAAAGTGATGGGTGAATGTAATTTCCAAGATCCCGAGAACTTTCTGAAACATCTTGACGTCAACGAAGCCAAGTTTTACGTAGATTTTATCGTTCTCTGCGCCATCTTTCTGGTGCTGCGTATCGGGTGTTACCTCATCTTGAAATGGCGCGTTAAGGTGCATTAGCATCTTTAGTTGGTGTAGTGTTAAGGCCCATTATTAGGCGCAGTTGATGTAGTAAATGAAATTTGGCAAAATAATTTGGAGTGAGATGACGTGATAATGTGATTTGATTATGAGAATACAAGAGCTATGACTTATAAGAATGTGTTGGAAAAATATACTGTGATAAGACTTGAAAATTGTATGAAAATGGTGTCTCGTTAAAAGAGGATAAATAACATTTGAATGAAATTTAGAAAGATAGGGTGAATTTGCATCATAGAATTCAAGAAATTCAATTGACTATTACATTTGCCATTTGATCACTCTTTATTCAATATAAAAAAACTCGTGAAATACTTTGATTGTCATCATGCCATCGATTAGCAATATCGAGAAAACTCAGAAAGTTATTGAATTTATTGCAAATATATGAATTAAATGCATATACATTGGTTTGAATAAATTAAGACGGTATCTCTGGAGCTAATTAAAGCAATAATCTGAAAGGAAAGTTGTGAGTTGTTGTAACAAATTTTTTGAATTACGTTTATATGAGGACAAGGAGGGGGAGGAAGAGGGGGACAGACTTGATAAAAAAAATTAAGTTACAATCTACTCTTTTTTTATAAGGCTATGGTTTATTTTGTCAATTAAACTGTTAAAATTAAATAAAAATCCTGTTGGGGTTTGATTGTTCCCTCTAATCCTCCCCCTCCTAAATCATCAAATGCATCTGGTATTTATTCTTAGTTGTAATGCTGGTATTTTATACTTGGTTATTGAATCCTGTGATAGTGCAAGGGTTAGGATTTGAGTTGATATTGTTGAGAGTTTTTGTATTGAAATATATTTCATCTGTTTGTTTTAGTAAAGATTTATGTAATGACTACGTTGTGTCGATAGTCAATACTGTAGTGAATCGAATTAAGCGTCTTGTTTAAGGGTTCAACAAGGATGATATTTATTGTTAACTTTTAATCATGAGCTTCTGAGCCAAGAGACATTGCGATTTTGAATTTGGATATGATTTGAAAATGTCCAGGAATTACTGCAGAGTATTTAATGCATAATAAATGTTAAATTTTGCATAACTTACTTATTCTCTGTAAAATATTGTATAATTAGTTGTTGCATCAAAATCGAGTAATTGAAAATTTAAATATACAAGAGTTTGTCGTAAGTTTTTTGTTGTAATTGAAATTTGAGTTAAATAGAGTTAACAAGTTTTAATTTTATTTTATGGCGCTAAAATATTATTGTTATTTAGTTGATTGCACTAGAGTTTGTTAGTGAAATTTGGCTAAATAATATCTTGCACGATGAACATTGTAATAATTAGTGCAGAAAATTCACATGTGTATGTTAACCGTTTAATGTTAAATAAGGCATAGTAATGGTCTTTGTAATTTGTATACATTAAGATGGAATATATTATAGTAACACATCCACAATATATGCAAAGCCATTTTAAGGGTTAGGATTACTGCTAATTTACGATTATATAATATACCATTGAACTACACAAGCATAATCAAATTTCAATAAAAAGCTTTTTAGATGTATACAACTATGCGTCTCTTTCTAATTCTTTTTGTACTTAGGTCAATTACTAAATAAATTACTAAAAAAAATTAAAATCAGTATTATACCACAAATATGATTTCGCTAGTAGGTAATAAAGTTAATAATAATTTGCATTAGGAAATAAATAAAATTTAAACGTATTTTTTTCACTGCAGTAGTAAATGAGCATGAAGTTGGACCTCTCGTCTTGAAATCTGTCATTGAATTTGGCAGTGAAATAAAAATGAAGATATATTAATATTTTGCTCTGTGCATACCTGCAGTGTACACTATATCGAGATTGCATATGCAAGGTCATTGCTGTATGTTTGTATTGCTTATGTTGTAATATTTTAAAATCTTTTCAATTTTTAATATCGTTATGTATTAGGATATTTTCATCTGATGTTTGTATATGTATTACTGTTTTTGTGATCGTATACTGTTGATTAATTTGAATAGGTATCGTGCATATTTACTGATCATATATGACTATGATGCATTTAGTATACTAATATTAATACGATAATGCTCCTGGGATGTTTCGATTGTCCTTTACTAAACTATTACTAAATTAATGATAATTTTATGATTATTGAATTTTAATTCTTTTATATTTTTAACGCCATGTAAATTTTATACAATTATCGTAATTGTAGTCTTACAATCAGCATTTTAATTGAACGGCTAAATTGTTTCAATTCTTTAAGCCATGATGTCCAGCAAGTTATTATCTTAGCCAGTTTAATATGAAAATATATGTTATGTATATTTTATATTTTTGGTTAAGGACTTGTTATTGTTATTGTTTTAAATGATTTATAGTCATTATAGTCAGATAATTCAACCTCTTAACAGTATTGCTAAAGTAATTTGTACTGGAAAATGCAACTTTTGTATTATGTGTGCACTGCATCGTTGATCAAAGATTCGTTTTAATTAAATGAAGTTAACAAATTTATAGATGAAATGCATACAGATTATCTATGAATTTATGAAAAAAATTAAATATATATTTGCTTTATCACTTACATACTATATTTGTATATGTATAATACATACTGTGTACTATATATATACATAGTACGGAATGATTCATCTGTTATATTTTGTCATTTTCTATTCATTTTCATTAATATAATAGATTCACTGTGTATTAGCTATGTACCTATATGCTGTATACACATGTATGTAATTAAAAAACATTAAATCAGAGAATTGCATACATAAGAAGACTCTTTATTTACTATTCTATCTATTTTAATCTTATTTAACCTAATTTTTACTTTTGATGAATTTACATTGTAACTGCTCAGGTTTTAAATGAGCCTGAATATCAACACATCTTTTCAAGGAAATTGACCAAATTGACTGCTATTAAATTACTGTGATTTACCTTATTGTTTCAATCTTATCTATTGTGTTATTTATTGATTTAACTACATTCAAGCGCGCGTATTGAGTTTTAATGCTTTGTACTTATCTCCTAGTCTCAGTTTGTTGTCGTATTGTTGTTACTTTTATTGTTTTTACTTGCGTCTCTCGGTTACTGTTATGTAACTATACATCGGTGTAGTTTGCGAATTAAATGTAGCTATTTTAAAATACAATATTATCGAAAGAATAAATTGTCAAAATTTGCTCAAACACACAAAGTGAAAGCATATATATCATTTATCTTTTGCAAAAACATGATTAAATCTCGTTTTAGCAAATTAAATATTACAATATAGTTTTATTAACTAATCGAAAATAACGAAAATAAAACATCAACGTTTTTATGAATTTGTCGAATAAATTAAATGAAAACAAATGAGTAATTTTTGGAGCTTCATTATGATATTGGTGGTGGTTGCGCCAAGTAAATTATATGATATTTCAAAGTCAACTTGAAACTGAAACGATTGTAAGACTTGTTTTGGTTCGTTACTTTTTACATAGATTTGCTCTTGTAAGTTTGAACAGAAATTTAAACGTTAATATTGTGGGACATTAAAATGTCACTATTCAAATTTGATGCTATTAAAATTTAAATATTTTAAAATATTGTTATTTAAAAGTATCAAATAATGCTCTTTTTCTTTAAATTATTTTCAATATTAAATTTCAGACATTAATATGTCAGTTTTCTAAATTATTATAGATTTACTTGTTTAATCTTTTGTTTCAATTATTATTATTGAGTAGGGCCTATCAGTTTGACTGCATTTTTAAATGAATGATGCATTTATAGATTATTGAAATGTTAGTATAATATACTTGTGATAATATTTCTACTTTGCATTCAAATCATGTGTACTCTTAATGTATGACTGTTATATAATTTTCAAATATTTAATCTGGTGTAATTAGTCAAACTTCACAGAGATGTGGTTCAATCGCTCAACTCAAATTGATGAGTCCTGGATTCGAGTCTCGTGTCGCTCTCTATGCTTAACTGACTTGCTGCACCTTTAGCAAGTAGTTTAATTTAACAGCTATGTATTAATAAGCTAGCATTTGTTAACGCGAACTAGTTTGGTGTTGTATACAATTATATGCCACTACGCCACTAATGAAATATGCGCCAAATAGATATGAAAGTAATAACTACTGTAGCATTAAACCCTGCATTTAAATATATGCAAATTTTATTATATATAATTCTGATCAAAGTTACGATGTAGCGAATGTTTGTTATAAATGTTATTATTATTATAAATTCAGTATTTTATGCATTAAATCTATTGGTTTTTAAAACTCTATTTCTTTCAAATTTTAGACAATAGTAATTTTTGATTTTCAATCAGAAATTATTTCTATATATACTGTATATATTAATTATTATATTTATATATTAATTATTATATTTATATATTAATTAGTTCAGAGCATACCCTAACCCTATCACCTAGGTTTTGTATAAATATATCCCGGTGAGACTCCCATAATTCTGAAACTTGTTGCATCCTTTAATCAAAGCTTAACTCAGCATCTGATAATTATCATAAAATAATTAACAAGACATTAAATATTTTTTTATATTTATTTGTAATTTAAACGCATGACTAATGCAAAGTAATACGACTTATAAATGCAAAATACAAAGATACAACAACAATAATGCAACGCGATCAAAAATACGCACAACGAGAGATACAACGAAAGCCAACAACATTGAGACTGGCTTCGCAGAATGTACATTGTTTTAATACGAATATCTAGCAATACGACAAATAAAAATGAAATGCTGCTTCTAATGTAGTACAATATGATTTATATGACAAGACAAAATAAAGGCCAAACATTTCGCGATGTCGATTTGCGGAAAAAATAGTTTATCAAATATTATTTACACTGTTATCTACATGTGTTTTCTAGGTGCAGAAAAATATGCTTTGTAGAGAATCGAATCCGTAAACGCTGGCTTCAAGTTAGAATATTATACGCTAAGATGTATTACAATTCTATTATGAATACAAATTAATAAATTGCAACTACGGACTACTGCAATAATTTTATGCATTATATACGGATATGCAATACGTATAGAAAAGCTATAACAGGAGGCATGTCTATGTACCAATTGCATATTGCCATTTTCTAATTTAGAGTTAAGGATAAAGTTAGGTCTTAACCCTAAAATCCCCTTTGGAACCAGCTTAAAATCATTTTTGGACAAGCTAAATATAGCTTTTTCTATATTTCAATTCAGTATGACATCCATTGGAGAACGATAATATGAATAGCAATATTGTACGATTCTCTGAATACGCAACACATTTTAAATACATCGATTTAATCATACATGGCTACACCGCAATTTAAAGTTTTAAAAAATGACTTTAGTAACTCAGGACTTGTGGGTTTTAGTCAAAATCTGCTCTGCAGCTAAAAATGAACAAATTTGATAAAAAATAAGCATGTTTAAAATTCACAAGACTGTGTCACACAACTAAATACAATATTTTTTTAAAACATGAATACTATAGTATATTGGTACTGAATATAGTATATTACATATAGTATATTATAGTATATTATATAGTATATTAACAGTATATTAAATACAAAAATACATTTAAATATGAATTTCACTTATACTCCAAATATAATATGATGTATTTTAAGCTACATAATCTTTATGGATTATACATATTACAAAAATATGTGTAATATCACTACCCCATAACTGCATTGGTGCAATAAAGTATAAATTTACGACATAATGTCAATACATTGTTTGATCAATTTAAAATAAAATAGCGCTTCAAAGTTGAAGTGAAAGTTGCTGAATAAGATTTGATTGCATCAATAAAGACATATA
>JAQIXG010002272.1:0-18204 GCA_034700105.1 Oconnorella tubifera | reverse complement strand
ATCGAAGAGGGATGTGATAGGCAGGGGAGGTTATGAGTGGCTGACCAGAAGGCTAGGGTGCTGTCAACAGCCGTGTCCGTATCTGTTATTATTATAACATTATATTATATACTGTTATAATAATAACATTATATAAAATTATTATCTTCAGTATTTATAAATCTTTATATATATTTGATAAGGTGCACAATTTAACTGTGTACAATTAACAACAGATGAATTAGACTTAGATTGAACTTATTTTAACAATTTATTGTGACTAAATTGATATCTAACTAGTTCATCTAATTTAATGCAGTTTTATTCAATTCAACAATGCATTGTTGTTTCCTCTCGGTATACTAAGTGTTATTATTATCATGTACCACATATGATTTCAAACCTCCCCTGGGATTTATACAATTTCATAATTATCAAATATTGAACTCAATAATTGTCCCACTGTGTTCAAACTTGAGACACCTGGCGTCGAACCTAGTAACCCAGACTCTGGAGCCAGTTACTCTCACCACTTAGGCGTCCTGTGTTGAAACGACAACGGATTATTTTTCTTATTATTAATGAACGGTTTCATGAATCTAATTTTAAACTAGACTTAAGTTTTAATACTAGATTTTTAACATAATTTTAAAAATAATTTAAAATTGGGGCGAAATTGATTTTAAAATGTAATAAAGTCAATTTAAATATTTGTACTTAACATAAAAAGTTATATAAATGTATTTAAACTATATATTGTTAATATTATTAATTATTTAATCATTCAATTTAATCATTGTATTATTGATGGGTCAGAAAATAGGTAAAGAAACTGTTTTAACATCTTGACGCGATACTCAGCTCAATTTTCAACGTTTACCCTACATCAATTATAATATTATTATTATTGAATATTATTAGAGCTCTAGCTAAATGCTCTAATAACATTATCAAGAGAAATTTTAAGATGAAACAATGTGAATTTGCGTTTGATTTCTGCAGATTCTAGCCTGGTATTGACAAATATAAAAAGTCAACAGAAAGGCATGTATCAGTGTATTGCTAAGAATTCTCTAGGAATGGCGCATGCGTCGGCGCGTCTACTTGTCATTGAGGGGGGTCAGGCTGCCAATCTACCCTCAAAGTTACCCGCTACAACATTGAATCTTCAACCAACTGATCAGGATTCAGGTAACATAATAATAAATAAATGTTTTTATTTAATTTAAATTCAATAAAAAATCAATTGTAAATTTCTTGCTTAAAGCTTGATTAATAAAAATGACATTTGATTATATTAAAGTGAATAATGTGGTTGATCAACGCAAGGGCTTTATATGGAAGATTGTTTAATTACATGTACACATAGCACGATGTTTTATGTAATGAAACAACTGGCTTATATTGTTTCACGCTATATAATTTAAGCTTTTAGTATTTTTTTTGTCTTTTTTTGTATTTTGTGGTTTTGGTTACATAATTTTAAATTTTTATAAAATGTTTTTGTTAATTTTACATAATTTTAATTTTTAGTTACATAATTTGTATACTTTTTTCTTCGTATCACAGATATTTATGATGATAACGAAGATGATGATGACGATGATTACGATGATAACACAAAGTTTGATGATAACACCGGTGAGATATCACTGGCGGAGGAACATCAGCACAGACACGGGGGGGAGAAGAAACAGAAGGGGGGCAATTTTGAACCGGCCAGACCAGATGGTATATACCCTTTTAATTCATAACAATTTTTATCATGTTTTCCTTAGCATCGTTCTTGTTTGTTATTTTTTACTTTTATCAAATAAAATGTAACAAATACTACTTTTTTTATAAAATCTACTTAAGTCTAGATTAAATTATTGAGGCCAATTTTTCTGAACATCCCGAAAAGATTTTAAATTAGAATTTCTGATATATATCCTTCATTTCTTTGAATTTAATTTTTAGTTTTAAACATTTATTTGTGCTACCCCCCCCAGGTTTAGTTAGAACCCCTGCCCCATACCGGCCTGAAGTGAGTCGCTTGACTGACAGCTCAGTTCTAGTCCAGTGGGCAGTCCCTCCTCCAACTTCTGGCTTGGCCACGCCTACTCAGCCTGTTATAGGCTTCAGGCTGCAGTACAAGGAGCAGACGGAGGAGGGGCCAGTAGCCTGGAGGACAGTGGGGGAAGATATACAGCCTAGTGTTAGGGTCTATGAAGTCACTAAGCTTAGGCCAGGTCAGTTTGATTGACGCTAAGCTCGTTAATCTGGTTAAAAATTAAATTTTTGTCAGATTTTTTTCAAGAACATTAACAGATGCAAACTTTTGTTTGCTACTTTCGATAGAAAATGAAGATTATCAAATTTTAGTAACTTAAAATATCTAACATTTAATAAGTAAGTAAATTATTGAAATAAAGTAATATTGACAGTGTACACTCTATTGACTTTTTAAAATGCTCTTGGGATGCAAAACCTGAAATCTATTGTTTAAGTTTAAATTTATAATAATCATTTTATTAACCATTGTTTTGATAACTTTTATTTATATTTTTCATTGATATTTTATTATATATTTCTCTACTAACTTCTTTATTTCATTAAAAAGTATGCAAGAAAAGTACTTTTTGAAATATAATATATTCTTTTGCGCGTGCTTTAAAAAGGTGTTTTACATTTCAGGAAACACGTATCGTTTTCGCGTTATCGCGTTATACGTTAACGCAGACAGTCAGTACAGTCCGTTATCTCAGAAGGTTGTCATGGGAACTAGGCTGCAGGCTAAAATCACTCTGCCCGCTCCGATTATAGTGGAAGTGCGGGCGCTAACTGTCAGCGAGATTTTCATTGGTTGGCAGGTTGGTAGGACTGTTCTGATTGGCTTGCAGATTGGTAGGATTGTTTTGATTGGTTGGTGGGTGGAATGTTTCTTAAATAATTTTATTTGAAAGTAGGAATTATTTTCCGTAATTATTTCAAAATTATACAGGTTCTATGTGTTTCTGGTATCTATATGTGGACTATATGTTCTATCCAGGATTATGCCTATATTGCTGTGATCCGGAGCACTAGTCATTTCAGCGATGCAGTGTATTTGTTTGTTTGTAAATATATTGAATTTTGTGAATCGATTTGAAATCAATGACAAATATTAATGACTTTAATAATGATACTTTTATTAAATGTTAACAAAATGAAAGTATTAATAATATTAATGATAAATTAATATTATTATCTTTTTTGTAGCTTATTTGTTATGTTTTTGTTGTTATTTTGCAGCAGATCGACACGGAGCAGTGGCCAATCGATGGCTTCTACATCCACTACGCTCCGTTCGATGAAAAGCTTGAGTACCAACGTAAAAAGGTTGAGGGAGCCAGCGTGCGACATGCGGTTTTGTCACATTTACGTGCCGGTGTCGAGTATAGCGTTAGAATGCAGAGTTTTAGCGCGGTGTTGGGTGAAAGCGAATACAGTAATACAGTTGTTAAGCATACACACAGTGAGTTATAGGCTTTAAATAAAGTATTTTAATTCACTATTAAGCGTTAGTGTTATTTACGTATTAGTATTATGTATTTTAGTATTTATAGGTATTTGTTGGTATCTATTTTTCTTTCAATTGTTCAAGGGCCAATCTTGGGAAGGGGGGAGGGACAGGGGGGGGGGGGGAGATTATGAAAAGTTCATTTTGTTCATATATTTTAATGACTGTTATTTAAAATTCCCCTCTCCCTCTTGGAAAATAAAAAAAATTAGTTGGTCGCACATTTGTAATATTCATATATTTGAGAAAAATAGTCGATTAAGTAGAATAGAAAAAATGTTGTGTTGTTTGAGTAACATTTACGCCCCACCCCCCCATCCTGAAAACAACTGAAATAACATCCCTGATTTTATTCTATCATGAATTTACCCAGAAAATATTTCAAATGCAGTTTTCATTAATTTCATTTTCAATCTAATTTTTGCTCAATTATTCTAATCTATACATTTTCGAACTTCTCCTTTATTTATTTTAATTATTTTTTTTTATTGTAATTCCAGGTTACTTTGGTCCCCCTCCATCCAATGACAAATCAGACTATCCCATCCGCACCCTGGCCCGCCCTGGCTCCTCCCATCGGGGCCGCAACGTGACGTCCCCCGTGGGCGAGGGGGGAGGGGCTGGGGATCTAAAAGGGGAGGAGTTTGGTACCCCGGATGTTATAAAGGAAAAGCCTGAGAATCAGACTTTGTATATAGCGCTGGGGACTGTGCTAGGATTGGTTGTTCTTATTACAGTTCTTTGTGTTACTCTTTGTATGTGCAGGCAACATAGGAGACAACAAACTGATGGTAAATATTAACAGAAATGTTAAATTTTTATGTATTAATGGCTAATTTCAGTAGTTTTGTATTAGAATTAAATGTATATATGCACTTAATGTTTAGTTAAATAACGCAAGACCGTTGTGTTTTATTTATAAATGTTATTATAAGTAATTGATGTTTTGACCCAATCAAAATACTGAGATCGCTTTGTGCTTTGCGTGTTTTAATTCAAGTTAGCTAAATTATTAATTTATGTTCATTAAAAATTGCCTAAACTTGTTGTCTAAATACATTTTGACACCTCTTTGTATTTCACACCTATTTAAATATTGACACCTAGCGACTGCAAAAGAAAGACAACACCTTCAGAACACCATCAACTCAACACCCAACCCCAAATCAAGCCTAATTAACACAATGATCCTACCCAATCAGAACTCTTCACACGACTACATCAACCAATCACAGCGCTGCTCTGGTCCCTATGGCTACACTACAGCGTGCGGGGGGGTTGCTGGTCACGTGGGAGGGTGCGGGGGGGACTGTAGCCTGCAGCGAGTCAGGGAGACAGCTGCTGCCCTGGAGCTGAGAGAGAACGCAGCTGCTTATCAGCTGGATAATGGGAAAGCACTAGCAGCTAAAAAGGTCAGCTGTTTTAGATTTTTTTTATAATATTTATTATTTATATTCATTTGTAATTGATATTATTTTAATTTATAATTAATAGAAGATGATAAATAATAATGATAAACAGAGAATAAGTTCAAATAGTAAATTCAGATTCCATAATAAATTCAAATTATATAATAAATTCAGATTCCATAATAAATTCAAATTATACAATAACATGTAATTATGTTTATTAAACACAATAAATACAATAAGTTATTTTAACATATAATAACAAATAACACAATAAATTATAGTATTATAATAAACTTATTTAGTTGCAATAAGTTTTATAAATAATAATATTTTTTGTTTTTGTTTCAGATGATGATGCCAGAATTGCTGTTGCCCCCCCCTCCACTTTTACCCGCTGCCCCCCCGGGCGCAACATACATTCCACCGAGTAAAGGCTCCAATTCTATGACTGATGATAATGACAATTCAGGTTTGATTAAAATTCTCTCTTTAAGAGTAGATACTTTGGTTGTTAAAATAAAAAGTTTGTTGTTAAAATACTTTCGTTGTTAAAATTTTCTTGTTAGGCTTGAAAATGATTTGTGTGAAAGTGATTTGTCTATTGAATAGATGAATTAATATTATAATTTTATTGTGCAGTATAATTAGAAACAATTACTTAATCGAATAATTTTATAGAAATTCTTATTATTTATTTGCCATTTATCTGAACATTTATATCCTTTTTAAATTCAATATAAATATTGATACAGTAATTAAAAAGCCAGTTATTTGATAGACATTATATTGTAAATTGTTAGAAATTAAAAATATTGCTTAAAAAAAATTGTTATTAGTTTTAAACAACAATGTTAACTGTTTTAAGATATTTATGCAATATTTAATATTAAAAATATTCGATAAATAATCTGAAATTTTATGTACAAATATTAGAAGAATAATTTGCATTTGAATTCTACAAATAATAGAAATATAATTTGCATTTTAATTTACAAATATTAGATAAATTATTATAATTTGAAATTTAATTTACAATTTATTTCATTTTATTTTTTAAATTTTCACAGATCAGCAAAGTGGCTACAACACGTGCGATGCATTGGGCCACCTTTACAGTAAACTACAAGACTTCCATAACTACGAATCACATACTTCTTCAGCCGCATCAGCCAATCAGCGCCTCCCACATCAGTACAGTACCTCTCATAGCCAGGGTCATAGCAACGCCCCCTTACAGTCAGCCGCCCAATCACAACACAGGCTTCACGTTTCTCCAGATCACATTCCTAGGTTACACGAACGTCAGCCTTACAGGGGCGGGGCCTGTGATGGCTACAAGGGCGGGGCTAGTGAGCCGCAGAGGGGCGGAGCCTGTGGCGCGTACAGGGGCGGGGCTGTTGATCTGGAAAGGCGGGGTTTCGCTTGTCAATCAAACGGAGAGAAATTGAGCAAGATTGATTCTCCTTTAATGAGGCAGAGATGGGGTGGGGGAGAGATGGGTGGGGGTGTGGGTGGGGGTGGGAGAATTGGATGGAATTTGAATGATGGAGGAATGGATGAAGATGATGAAAATAGTTGGATGAAAGATCAAGGAACAAATACCGATCTCGTCAGCAATAGTGCGTTGTTTACTTTTAAATTGAAAATAATTTTCTGAAATTTTACAGGTTTTTTATGTTCTTTGAGTTGTTTTGAGTTCTTTTATGAAATACATACATTTGGTAACTTTTTAATGTTTAAATTCTTTCTCAAAAATTAAATAAACTTGTTTTAATATTATATTCGATGTTTTTAAATCATAGATTGTAATGATTTGTTGTTTAGACGAAGCGGCAAGCATAGACACAGAAACAGACAGCAATACATACAGCAGTCTACAGAGACCTAGAAGCACACTAAGCGATGACATCACGCAATCTGATTGTCACGGAAACAGCGCGTATTCAAATGGTTTCCACGGTAGTGGTAACCATAGAGACATTATCCATGGAAATGGTTTCCACGACAGTGGCAACCGTGGAGACAATATCCGCGGAAACGGTTTCCAAAGCGATGAAGGATATCGATTAAATTGTGACTTGGAAAGTTATAATCCGAAGGACGCCGGTTATCGGATAGATTATGACCAGAGTCCGTCGAATTCGACCAATCACGGTTGGGAAAATCGTCCTTTAAATAATGTTGAGCCAATCGCGGGACAGTTGATAGGCGCGTTTAATGTGGGTTCTAAAAATACAAGTTTTAGAGATCCTAACAGTATTAGAGGATCTATGGCTAGTACATCCGGCTACTGCTGAGTTTGTTTTAGGTTTTTCATGTAGAATTATTGAATTTGTAAGAATTTTTATTCGTATCTTCTGAATATTTTAAATAAGAATCTCAAACTGTAATTTATGATGAAATTGTGGATGATTTGATTGAATTGTGAGTATTGTAATGTCCAGGGTACGTGAATAAATTTGAATGGAAGTAATTAAATTCTTATTGTAAATTAGTTTAATTTAACGAAATAGTAGATCTTTGGTCTTAGAATCGAGGGGTGTAGATTTGATTCTCATCAATGCTCACTATATCGTTAACTTTAAGAAGAATTAGCAGCTATTTTATGCTGGTTTGGTTATGTAATTTGCTTCAATATTGGGTTGAGCAGATGAGTATTGTTTATATAGGTTATTATGTTTCCCGTCATTTTTGATGGGTTAGTGCTAGTTATCTCATAATTGCAAACTCGTAATTATGTTTTCATGGTATAAACTAGAGAAAGTTTAATAAGCTCTATTTAGATAAATTTTGTAATTGAACTTTATTATAAAGTATGCAGCGTTTTATGCTTAAATCGCATTTAATATGCAAACTGATAATAAAACACAGAACATGTTATATGATATTAATGAATGGTATTTTATTGCATAATATATTGTATTATTTTTATTTAATATTGTTATATTTATGAGAGATTATAAGACTATTATTTATCAAAATATTGACATTTCTATCTCTTTACACTACAGGTTGTTTATTTGTGAATATTAATCTATACAACTGTGTTTAGTATTTTAGTATTTAGTGATAGGTTGAAAAATTATAAATAAATAACAGGATTATTATAAACATACCAAAATTGCATGGTATAATTTAAATTATATAAATTTATGCTGTTGAAAACTTATCGATTTAATGCAGCAGAGAATAAGATACAAGTAAGCAATGCAATATTTCAATACTTTTAATTTCAACTACAGCATGGTATATCTACATATATTATTGTATATCTCTGCATAATATGCATATCTGTGTATAAATGTATAGCTCTCTTTTTTCTATTCCAGTCACACTAAAATTAAATTTTAAAATCCAGAAAGTTTCATTTTTCACTTCGATTTTACATTTAAAAGACAATATTTTGATAAATAATAGTTAGGATTGGGGTTAGGGTTAGGGTTTTATTTCAAATTTTGAAGAGCTGGTAACCTCTCTTAGTCCCCCCGACCTTACTCCACCCCCACCACTTCTAAATCTAATCGAGTCTGATCTTGGTATGCGAACTTTTCGTCAAAGGCCGAATCATCAACGGACTGTTCGTCAAGGATATTCGTTAGGGTTAGGTTTAAGGTTAGGTTTAGAGTTAAGGTTACGATAAGAGTTAGGATTGGGGTTAGGGTTAGGGGTTATAGGAATCGTCCGTTATAAGAATAGTCCTTGACGAGCAGTCCGCTGACGAATCGTCCTTTGACTAATCGTACTAGAACCCTAATCTTACATTTATTTATTTATTAAAGAGTTTTGTTTCCGTCTTGCCAATGATTTGTTATTTTCTGAGAGTCTGGAATATTATTATTAATATTGTATTTGTATATTTTGTATATTTTGAATAAAAATTCATCTTATATACTCATAATTGCGACTCGTTTATTAATTGAATAATATTTCTAATTATAATTAATATTATACTAATTAACTACGGGTGTGCATTCAAAAATGTATACTGAATTAATTAATTAACTAACTAGTTACATTAATTAGTTAATTGTTGTAACTTGCAGAAGTAAAATAAGCTTGGAAACTTAGCCTATTCAGATTTATTTAAAATTTACAAGCTATCAACAAAATTGAATAAAAAAAACAATCATACAAGAGAAACTATACCAGTAATTTGTTAGGTCCTCTTACTGATACTAAACTTATTATTATTATTATTATTATTATTATTATTATTATTATTATCTATTATTATTTGAAATTAAAATTCTAATTTTATAAAAAAAATAAAACATTTTCAAAACAAATTAGAACAATAATTTGTAAGGCTTTCTTTATAATAATATTATTTCTATTATTTTTTTCAATTAAACGTTTAATTTTAGACAAAAATGAAACGTTAAATTTTACAAATGTTTAATTTAAAGTTTATCAAGCTGCGCAACCTAATAAACAAACATTTTATTATTGAGCGATTTATAATAGTATTAAAATATAAATAAAACTAATATTACTAAAAATAGAAATATAATAAATAATATAAATAAATAAAACTATGTTAATTATACTGATTAATCAACTTAAGGTTTGTGTTAAATGATGTATAACATCTGAGAACAAAATTTACAATAATGTCCAAACTAGCTACTAAAAACTGCATCAATGCAAAACATAATCATAATCTTAATTTCTAGTTATATAAAATCAAGGTCTTATCCGACAGTCGGATCGTAACTACATCAGCTTATATCACTGCTCGTTATTTTTCCAACTATCGTAGCAATACCCAGCTTTTTTATGCATAATGATGATGCTCCAGAGCAGTCTTATATTAGCATTATCTTTGATTAATTGATCGTATTTTAAAATTATTACACCCTGTAATATCAAGTTAGCATAATTTACATTATAAATAATAATTAATTCATTAAAAAAACAATAAATTCATTAAATTGAAGATATTATAAGTAGCTTTGTGTTCGTATTTAGTTGCTTAGCTTGAAGCAGTTGGCATTAAGGTACAGCAGCTGATAGCAGCAGCTGCTTAGCTTATGATTGAGCCTATATTCTTCTATCCATGGAGGATTATAAATTCCTATTTAAGGTAGTCCTTATAGGAAACGCAGGAGTAGGGAAAACTTGCCTCGTCCGACGATTCACACAGGTAATGATAATTATAATTATTTGATAAAATAGAAGCATTTCAATAATTTATTTAGATATAAATCACATTACAATGTTACTATTATAATGTTCTATTATAAATCAAGCTAATTAATTCAAGCTTAACGTCTACAATACCGTTTTGATTATCGGGCGTTATAACCCCTCCCCCCCTCCCACCCCCCTAGAGGTAAGAAATTACTTTTTATAGTATTAAAGATTAGTGGTAACCCCGCCCCCTCCTTGTGACAATTTTGTAAATAAATGCGCTGATGACATGCAAGCTGAGATCGAAAATTGAGTAACAACCTAGAATCTGAAAAAGAAATTAGTTTTGTGAAGAAATCCCTCCTCATCCCCTTAGTAAAATCTTTGCAACGCCACTAATTGAATCATTTGAATGTAACAATACATTCAAATGATTGATGATCTTTGCATTCAACAGAATGCAAAGCGATTTAAGTGAATGCAAATGAGTGCAATTTATTTTGTGCTGTTTTTCCAGGGCCTTTTTCCACCAGGCCAAGGATCAACTATAGGCGTAGACTTTATGATCAAAACTTTACAAGTAAACGGCGATCCGATCAAGGTTTCTCATTCTAGCATTTTGATACTTTTTGCTAACAATAAATGCAACTTCTACTCAAATTATACTCTAATTATAGGCATTCTACTCTCTTTTTAAGCCTACTCTACTTTTTATTTGTCAAAATTTCTCAAATTCAAGCACTATTATTTAAGTAACCTTTAACTAGTTGAATGAAAGCCTGTTACTCTTATTCAATCTTTATCGTAATGATATCATCTACTCAAGCATAGTGACATAGCTAATGGGGGGGGGGGGGGCAGAGGAGAGGGATTCCTCAAACTACATTTGATGGTGATCTTTTTTAGGTTATCACTAACTTTTCATTTCCAATTAAATTACACATTATATTCATCCTAGCATCATGCCTAAGGCACAATTATTTTCCATAAATCACAGAAAGGGGAAATTTTACTTCTAGATTCACATCTTTTACATTAAAACATATTTTGCCTCCAATTGGGGGTTATGACCCACACAATGCCCTTCGTCTACGTTACTGTTCAAAACAACAATGCTGAAGAACGTTTTATTTTAAAGTCAAATTTAAAGTAATTATCACTACGTTTAAGTCAAGTAGTGGGTAAGTAATGTGCTTCATTTTGAGTCGGATGATCTTGTCAGAATCGCTACTAAATAGCATCACAAGTTGGAAGAATGACCCTTCATCAATCTCTGATGTGCTCGACAGTTAGCTGTGATGTTGATGTATTTAGTTATACCAAAATTTTTATATTTACCTTTATATAAAATGGTAGAGGAAGAATTTAAGAGTTGGAACACTATCGTTTGTGTTTTGTGTGGGAAATTTTTATTATCTTGGTTTAAAAGAAAATAAATGATCGTTTTTTAAGTTTGTCAAATGTCATATCTCAATGTCAAATTAAAATGTGGATGATACAGTATATATATTATATACAGTATATAATTGAAATAGATTTTTAACTGTATTTTATCTTGAATTGTTTTAATATGTAGTTTGAAATTTCATCGATGAAATTCCCTTCAGTTCCCAGACCGAAAGAGTACCACTACAGCACTGGTGTGACCTTTAACCTGTCTACGTCATACCTAGCAACTCTGGGCTTCCCAATAAACTGTGATAATGTGGTGCTAGACTCGACCACTGCTCCACAGTTTGTCTTTGTGACCGCCGCTGATGAAAGACATTTGCCTTTTGCTTTGAACGCCATTGCGACAATTCAACGCTTCTTTCCTGATTATATTACTTATTTTTACGATCTAAACGAAAACACAACGACTGCAAAGATAGACAAAGTAAGTTCGAAGAATTCTTGTCTTGTAAACATTATTTTGAGATTTATACGCCTTGTATTCAATTTAATCAGGATTAAGAATCATTTTATTGTTCTCTCGGCTTTTACAATATAAGCTTATTATAAAGCTCGTAGGTAACACACTAGTATCTTAATTTTATATTTTCAACTCCTGGCATGATAGCTTCGTCGATTGACTTTTCCGTTCAACTTTTCCAATGAAAACTTATTTTCATTGGAAAAAATGAAAATAAGTTTTTACTGAACAGTATTACAAGTTCTGTAGTACAATAGACTGTGCTTTTGCTAATTTCGTTTTCTATAAATTCTGCGGTCTTTTACTCGCTACTGGCTGTCTTTGCCTATATACATAATATCTTTCTTTTTTAGAGCAGAAATCCGTTTAATAAAAGACAATATAATAAAATACAGTAATGTCTCAATACGTCATTATTGATCATATTTTGTTTATTTTTTTAGATAAAGCAATTAAGACATGTACTTTATAGACAGTTTAATTACACCCGCTATCCAAGTTTTGTTCTCAAATTGAAAACTTATGCTTTTAAAGCTCTTATTCTGCACGTAAGTATCTA
This sequence comes from Oconnorella tubifera, assembly GCA_034700105.1. Lineage (NCBI taxonomy): Eukaryota > Metazoa > Annelida > Clitellata > Enchytraeida > Enchytraeidae > Oconnorella > Oconnorella tubifera. The sequence goes on along the minus strand of JAQIXG010002272.1, from coordinate 5,671 downwards.
TTATATAACATAATATCTTGATTAGTAATAAAATGAATACATTTAAACAAACCGTCACTGTACATTGTAATGTTAATTTGTTATCAATTGTGTTAACAAATGTACATTTGAAACTCTAATTTTGAGTTGGCCTGAATGGGAGAATCTGGAATTGATTACATACAGCGGCGGTTCCCAACCTTTCTGATGCTGTGACCCCTGGATAACATTTGCCAAGTTGTGGCGACCCCAACGATAAAATTTTAAAATTGTGGCGACCCAACACAACAATTTGTAATATTTTTAAACTTCAATTTGAAAAGAAATAAAATGTTTAGCATTACATTTTAAGTGCGTATTGTGCATGTATTTTGCACAAAAAACACGTTTTTAATTTAAAAAAATTAATTCTCAGAAGGTCTCAGGCGACCCCTGGCAATTTGTTAGGCTATCCCAGTTGGGGTCGCGACCCACAGGTTGCGAACCGCTGATATACAGCATATTTTAATTTATTTCGCATTCTAAAAGTAAATAACTATGAAATTCAACACTTGAATTTAAAATATTCATTGGACGATTCCGACTTGAATTTTGAAGAAAGTTGATTTAGTATATATATCATATATATGATATATATACTGTTCTATATGATAAATACTAAATCAACTATTCAGCCAAGCTATGATCTGCAATTTAAATTAAAAAATACGAAAAAATAATCTCGTTGTTATTTTGGCGTCCAATTGAAATAAATTGTATGTCAAGTTCTGTTCTTTTTATTTATGTAAATTATACCATCTGTCGAATGTATGTAAACATTATATTACTTATGTAGGTGTAATTTTTATAATTTTCATCGTGATACGTCATGTCGGCTCCGATAACTCAGCCCAGACTCTAGGTTTTTAGGGTTATGGCTGGAGTTAGGGTTAAGTTTAGGTTTAGAATTAAAGTTTTGAAAAAAGCTCTTAAAGGCAAATAGAATAAAACTTTGAAGCACAAATGTTACAATAATTATAATGATACGATTTCAATTAGAAATCTATTCAAATAGAAATCTATTTGTGTATGATTAAAATTTTCGTGTTATATTCAGGGTCAGTTTGAGTTATGATTACAAAATAAATTGATGTGGACGATTTGTCGGGTTAATATATTCGGGATCGATTTGTCGGGGTATCAATTTTCATTCATCTATAATCTGCATCATCATTTTTGTTACTATAATGCTGTCATCTTGCGAATAGATAATAAACTTGTCTGTTATTTATTTAGGAACTATTTTTAGATCATCGAGGTATTTTCTGGCTTGATTCATCCGTCCGTTTCGTCTCATCAAACTTGATGCCAATCTACGCACAAATTATTAAAAATGGCGGTATCTTGACATTTGTTAACGCCGAGCATTCCAACTTTGCCGTAACTCACCCGGGCATGTACCGTTACTTGCCTATGCCCAGAGATATGGCAATAAAAACAATTCAACGAGGAGCCACAACTATTTTAATGTACAGAACTAAGAAAATTTACAATGACATTTTTTCCTGGTGGTTTTTATGTTCATTAGAACATGATTGCATGGCTCCCACTTATGACGTAAATCCTTGTTATTTTAAAGGCTTTGACGTATACGCTAAATGTCACCGCTTTGATCAAGCAGCCGTCAATATTTTAATGGCGAACTTTTATCATTTTGATGATCAAGCTTATTTTAGTAAAACTACAGCTTTAGAAATTAAGAGACGAACAGATGAGGGATTAGAATTTGACGTTGTAAAATTGGAAAAGAAAAAATCGAAAGAGTTTCTAACATAAATGTTAAGTCTGGAAATCCGGTTATTGATGTGAATGAGAAAAGAATGAAGTCAGTATTCTCTAAAATCTGAATTTACTGTCGCAAAATGTAAATCACAACTTAAGAGAGTATTTGTTATACAATATTAAATTCATTGTAATGTATCCTATATATTATAATGCCTTTTCTGTTTTATTTTTTTATTATGTTTTCACAAAAATGGTACTCTGGCTGAAATAACTTCAGTGGTCAAAAATTTCCTGTACGTTCGCATATACGAGATAATTATTTGAGAACGTATAATAAAGGAAATCGTGTTCCCAGATTTTGCTAGATGACTCATTACGTGATTTCTTTGGATGCCTGTACAGTGTACATTGTCCATTGTTCAATCTGTAATCAATGTTAGTCATAATTTCTAAATATCGAATAATTGCTGAATGCTGGCTAGCTATAATTGTTGCGAAAACACTCACAAACACTCTCCCATTGTAAACTTTGCTGTTTGTAATTAATTAAGAGACTAGATATTCGGTCTCAAGTTTATCATCAATATAGGAAAAGCTGGCCTATAGTTTTACAATATTAGGAAACTTAATAACTATTTCCTATCAATACTATCGATATAATTGAACGTCATTAAAGAAATTTCATCAGAAAACTACACGTTTTATCTAACTGCAGTTTTGAAAACACGCTAGCATACTTGAAAGTTGACAGTCTACAAACACGAAGACTGAAAATTGATCTGAAGATGTATTAAAAGATTATCGATAGTGCCATTGATCCTTATGTTTCTGCAATGTTTAAACATAGAATTACTAGAGATCACTTTTCTAAACTCTGTAAACTTAGTTAGTCATATACTTCGTGTATTATTTATAATTCTTTTTATTTATAACTCTTTTTTTCTCGTCTTTTGCGCACCACATTAGTATAGACCTACTCTTTCATTGTTTTAAATACTTTTGGTTGGTTTCTGCCCGCAATGTTAATTGTCTTTGTAGTATTTTTATGCTGCTTTCACTTTACTGCTAATTTTGATTTGCTTCCGCTTGCAATAAAGAAATAGATAAATAAATAAAATAAAATACACTCGCTGTTTTATTTTAGGATGTTTCGTATTGTTTTTTAAAATATTATTATAAATCTGTTGTGATTATATTTTATTAGATGATATTCATGCAATACAGAGTAAATATTATTGAAGATTAATGCTGCTGTTATCTAAGATGCAATTGATGTCGCTATCTTCAATAACTAAGTTAAATTAATTTTATTTATATTTTTCGCTTTAAAATTGTTTAATATAAGAAAAGATGTTCTAAAATTAGTGAACATTAATAACACATACACTGTAGATTAAAATCAAAACTAAAAACATTCAACAAAAAACAAATAAAATAAACTGTAACACGTTTCTTAGTTAATATTTTGATGGATTACGATTAGAATGTTGACATAAGTCAATACAGCGTATCGTCAAGAGATAATATATAGGCCTACACTTAAATCACACATTAATGTCAGTAAAGTCATCAAAGATAACATATATCATGGACCTGTATGTTAAGTTTTTCGTGATATATATTTATATGAACATTATGCAAACAAACTCGGTGGTGTGATAATTTATGTTATGGATCCAAACAATATTAGTTTATCTTTCAGTGGGTCACATTAAAAAACGTTTATTTCAATTTTTTGTCATTTTTCCCTCAATGTAATTAAATTTATACTGAAAAGCATACAATTGCAAATTAATAGATCTAGAATTAGGGTGCACACAAGACTGAGAATTATCAGATTATATAGTTATAAGCTTCAAAGTGTCCTCACATTAAAGTATTTTTTAATATCCATCTAATAATGTTTAAATTTTTAATTTAAAATTAGCATTTAATTGATAAATTCTTCTTAAATCTTAAATATTATTCGGTATGTGCTAATTATAAAATATATGAATAATAAAATATATTTCACCAAATTATTAGTCCTACTAATATATTAATTATTCAACTATATATTTTTTTTAAATATTAGCCTACGTGCACGCTAAGGACTTCTTTACCCCCTACCCCCCCCCCCCACACACTTCACTTAAATTTTAGTTCTTATCAAATCGATAATATTTTTTGACAGCAGCTGTTACTTAAATGAAATTTGTACAGATTGAAGCAATATTATTGATTTGACTAGAAAAATAAACCTAACAGAGTTTTAAGCGGACATCAAAGTTAAGAAAAAAGTAAATTTAACAATTAATACTACATACGTATATTTTAATATTATTTAAATTAAACTATTGAAGATTTAATAAAATATTTAGTCCAATAGGTTTGTTTAGGGATAGGCCTTTATTAATCTTAACTGATTAAGTTTTAATGATATAGGCCTCATTGAAATATAGGCTTATAATATTACTGATCTCTAAAACAATGAATTTCTTTCAAGATACTCAGAAAGTTTTCTATTAGTAAATGTTAAATGTAGTTTAATTTTTCAAAATAGAGTATCAAAATAAAAATATAAAATAAGGATTACAATTATAATGGAGGGTTCTAAATCGTCACGTCTTGTACGAAGCTGCACTCTCATTTTAATCTTCTTCTATTTTCTTGTCGGTCAAACCATCGCTCAGGAAAGTATGTTTATATTTATTATTAAGGAAAACTTATTATTAGGAAGAAGGAAGGGGGGGGGGGTAACAAGTTGAGATCAAAATAAAATCTTAGAAGAGAAATTATTTTCGTTTTAAGGTAGGCTACTATACTGAATACGTACTATCATAAAAAAATCTCAAAATTTACAATTATTAAAATTTAATGATTTAATGATTTTTAGTATAATAAATTTGTATATATGATACTAATTTTGCTTATACCGACAGTTTACTAATCCGACTATAGGATTAGTTTATGATTTGGCCTATAAACTAACCCTATAGATACGTGATAGGTTTAAGATTAAGGCAATGGTATACGATAAAAACACATCGTAAACGAAATATTAGTAGGCCTATAATAGTCGCAAAGACATCATAGTATACACAAAGTGTTGTAAAGTTTTGTACGAAAAGTCAGTGTGTGAAAACAATCGAGGTACCATTATAAGACATTCTATAGTTTTAACATACAATAAATAAATGTTTACAGCCCTTTTTGAAACAACAATACAAATGTCTAATATATCTAAACAATAAGTCATTACTATTATCAGTATACTAATGTCAATATTAATCAATTTTGACTGGTAATTACTACACTATAGAGAGATAAATAACTCATTAATTGAATCATTTGTTATTTTGATTTGTTATTTTCTGTTTAAGGTATAAACGCTCACGAAGGAATCAATGCAGGACTAAATATGGTGATAGCTCTATCACTCAGCTTCTCCATACTAACTACTTTCATATTTACTGTACATTGTCTCAATAGAAGATACACAAGACGTAGATAACAAATCATTCGCCAGATGTCCGCTAAATATTTCCACTTTTATCCGCAAGATGTTGTAATAGCTTCAGTTTATTCGTCGATTTAGAATGACAATTTTGTTATATGATGTTCACCTAATAATTTGATTTCTAATTGAAAGATGTCAACGTAATATTTAGCATCTTAGAGTTCACGATCCATGATGTTAGTTTCATAGAATTTCTTTTATTAGATGTGGAGATATTATTAAATTTGATTTACTCGCTAGTTATCCTTTTAATAACTGAACATTTTCTCATTCGCTAGATGTCGTATGCTGCATTATAGTAATTTGACGTCTGTTATCTAGATATATAACATTTTATAAGAAGTTATAATATTACACGTAATTAATAAACTAAAGATTCTAACAAAATAATTTAACACTTAACAGTTGCAAAATAGAATTTAAATATAT
>JAQIXG010002271.1:0-18207 GCA_034700105.1 Oconnorella tubifera | reverse complement strand
TCAATAGATGTAACTATTAACATCTTTCAATAGATGTAACTATTAACATCTTTCAATAGATGCAACTATTAACATCTATCAAAAATTATTGCGAATATTGTAAATAACTTATCATTTTTTAGCAACAAATTTGTGATGTGAATACTATTTATTTCAATTTAAGTTTATATGAAATTCTAAATTTTGCCTGGAATATGTGGTAAAAGTTTTCTGTTCGGGTATGCCTGTGTAATAATTATGATATAAGCAATAAAACATTTAACAATGAACATTCAATATCGATGCAGATATCTAATTATACGTAAAACAAATAATAAAGTTATAAATATAAATAGATTTATTAGTTAGAGGTAAAGCACAACAATACATATAAGTACAAGGATGGATCCAAGGCATGTGGAGAGGATTTATCCACCACAGTGTCACAAAGAAACAAGATTCCACTGATATATACATCACTAATCTTTCAAATATAACATCTCTCTCCCAATCATTCAACAATTAATGCACAAGACAACCACATGAATGAACATTTTGATCGGATGACAAGTATTGAGATTTTTTAAGATCAAAATCACCTCTGATAAATCATCCTTGTCATCCATCCCTGGTGGAAAAGTAATTAATATTTAGAAAGAGTATCTTTTATAAAAAAAGCTGTAATTTTACAGTCAATGTTCATTTAGCTGTAGATCATAACCTCACAAAGGACTGCACCAAATAGTCTGCTGCGTCTCGTTTGAATGCCTGATGCTTCGATGTACACGTAGCGTCCTCTCATGGAGTTTGTGCAAGGCACGTGCAGCTTGGACTTAAAGAGAGCATCATTAAAGCGAGTGATGTAGCCACAAGTAGAGTCCTGCTGTACGATGTAGTCCTTGCTGTTATTATTGGCAACATAGACCGTTAGTTTATCTAGATTATGCATGTAGTCCTCATCCTTTGAATCTGATCAAATAGATACAAACACATTTTTTCAATGTTGTGTTGAGAGTAAATTTAGTCTGTGTAATAATTTATATAATTATTTTTGCATAATCTGTAGTTTTATTCAAATGTGTTTTAAGAACAAATTAAAAACTAGAATTTTTTAGTGCACTTTATTAATTAATTTATTTATAAAAAGGTAGTATGTCAAGATTAAATCTTCAATCACAATTTAGAATATCCTATTCTGCCTTTTAAAAATTGTTAGCTTTCTTTCCATCCAGACTCTAATCAAAAGACAGCCGTGTCATGATAACTCGGCAAATAAGAATATGCCGAATTATCATGACACGGCTACTAGAATTATTACATTCACAACTACAGTAACTATCCTAGATAAATTAGAAGATACATTTTGAGGTGCATACAAATACAATGTATTTGTATACATAAAAATATACCTTTTTTTCTGCCTGTCCAAGTAAGGATAACAACTCCAGAGACAGTTACAGTGTCTCCGAGGTCCACCATCCAAGTTGGGTTGTCCACATAGAAGTTGTCCAGTATGGCACAACTTTGTACATTACTTGTGGCCACACCGTCCACAGCTCGGCCAGATTGTCCGTGGATCCATTGACTCTGTGCGTGGCGCTTTATCTGACGGCGATTGTTTGTGAATGACTCTTTGTGAAACGCAACATTCTCAACTGAAACGATATAATATATTATAATTACGGTAAATAGAACAATTTAGTTCTAAGAAGAAAAACTATAGTTCAAGTGAATATTTTTGATAACATATTAAAGAAAAAAACGTATACTAAACAAATACTACCTGCTTCAAAAGAAGAATGAATGGTGATAATGTTCTGATTCTTGAATTTTATAGGCGCGGTTGAAATTCTACCAAGAGAATCACATTTTGATAAAACTAAACAGTTCATTGGTTGACTAGTAAAATTTTCTAGATCTACTACATCGGTTTTGAAATTCATTCACAGTATATAACTATTGGTATATAGTTTCTTCCGGTTTGTCTGTTTGGTCAATATTTGCACTGTGGATATAGTATAATAGCAGTAGGGCATTCCGCAGCTGCTTTTTCATAAACGCTTCAATACACAAACTGTTCTATATTAAAGAAATTTAGTAGTCCTGCAGTTATTTAATAGTACTTAGTTACTTTTATAAAAATATTCATGTAATTGATGATGTAATTTTTATTGGTAATTTGTATGAAGTCATTATAAGAATAATTATGATCATTATGATTGAAGGTGGGATTATTTAATCTGAATAAGAAGTTCATTCAATCAACTGATAGAAAAATGAGTTCTGTTTGCTCTGATCAAGTGTGCAAAGTAATATGAATCTTATTTGACAGTCGGGTAAAATGTTAAATATAGATTTATGTTAAGGCCTAAAAGATTTTGTTTGTTAAATAGAGAATGCACATTGAATCTGAATGTGTATAGAATAATATCTACATCATAACTACTCATAAATTTAGTCTACATTAATGTAACATATATTCAAAGTTTATTCTTCAAAAAAGTTTTTTTGTCAATATTAATGTTTAATAATTAAGTTAATATTATACATTATCAATGTTTTGATTTAATAATAATACTAAAATCTTCTTCCAGAAAAACAAAAACCAAATCTTTTCATAAATGATTAAACTCTAATGTAATGCAACTGTGGCTTACCACACGGAGCATAATCATTCACTTTCATAAAACCATCGCTACAAGCACCTGAAACGAAACAGAATTTAAATAAAAAATATTATTTTAAAAAGTTATAATAACAGTAATGTTAATGATTTTGAATAAATGCTTGGAATACATTATATGAGAGTTTACTTAATTCATTTGTTCGTTTAGGAAATTTTATTCTTCAAAAAAGTTTTTTTGTCATTATTTTCTGCTGCAATATAGAAATGAATACACACTGCAGTTACATAAACAATAGGCCTACTGTTAGTAGTCCTGCTGCAATACCTGTAGGCCTAGTTTAGAAAATAAAGCAACAAATTTGAGATAGAAAATTTTTCATTAAAAATTGCATTATTTATTTCATTAAATGAATAAGAATAAAAATACTTTATACATTGTGTACTGCAATGTAATGCAGTACATTTTGAATAGATTTAAGTACAAGTAATTTCATAAATGAATAAAAGAATAGCAGCCTGCAACCTGTGTGTGGACAGCCCAGTAGTCCAGCTCTCAAACTAATGTGATGATTCCACTCTGTTGGATGAAATCTGATAAAACGAGCCACAAATGGAATGTCTAGGAAATGATAGCGGATGTCATCTTTATTCAAATTGCCATCAAAATCCTGAAAATTTAAGTTTCAAAATTGCAAAAGAAGCTTATCTAGATATCAATTGTCATAATATTTGGAATGAAATAAAATAGAAACTACTGTAATTTAATTTTTTATACATGGAACATGTAAGAAAATATAACCAAATGCAACAGTAACTAATCAGACAATCAGCCTCAGATCGATATAATATGATGTGGCTGGCTGTTAATGATTTCTGACTATTAAATAATTTTATCAATACTTAAAAGTTTTTACTGCAAAATATGCATAGTAGGCTTACAATTTAATTATTTAAAATTATTAATACAGATGTTTTCCCTCAAAACATTTATTCAAAACTTTTTTGTGAATAAATATAGGCTTTAAGTCATATAAGAATTCCAGCCTAGAATTTCATTTTTTGAATATTTCATGTTTTTTGTTGCAAATTATATAATGTGCGACCAAGACGTGATTCTAAGGGGGGGGGGCATTGCAACGTTGAGTTTTTAAAAGTGAATTTGTTATGTTGAGAAAATGAAAGCTTTTTTGATAAATGTAGTTTTTGAGAATCATGTGCTGTTTTGGCTCTGCCGGTTGATATCTAGCGGGAGTAACAAGTTTCTCACTTTAATGCTTTCATCATTGTCCTTATAGAAGTACCACTGAAGGCTGGTGTTGCTGTAAGAGACTTGAAACTTTGTCACCCAATGTCTTCTGCCGCTGTCACCGCGGCCCCTAGTCACGAGGCCAGTGACCAGTGTGGGAGGGCCTATATCAAACTGTAGCCACTGCTCTCCTGTAATCATAACAAAAAACAGTTCGTGTGTTTATTTTTTGCTTAATATCACATCAGCGTAAAATGCCATTTATGACACGTTATAAACTAGATTTGCAGAAACAAAAAATTAGAAAACTTGACTGCAAATATAATACAAGAACATAAAAAACTTTAATGGTTTATGAGATGGTAAATGGTAAAATGGTAAATGAGAGAAAAACGGTATAATTTAAATTTTATATTTCTAATGATAGGCACCGAATATCCCAGCAGGCCGAGATACAAAAATAATATTTAGTATTTACTGGCATTTTATTTTTCAAATAACGCTAATTAAATATGAACATATTTTTATTCAAAGATACAAGTTATGACCTCGCGTTATAAACAAATACAAATATGCACAATATGCATACAATACGCATTTCATTATTGCATATGAAATGCGTATTGTGTATGAAATTTTATGTTACATATGAAATACAAAAAGTATATGAACTAATTGATATGCAAATTTTCTTTTTGATAAACACTTTTTTAGCTTTACATATGGAACAAAAATTAAGAATTGTTTTAATTTTAAAGTAGAAATAATTTAATTTAATCTGGATCAAAAAACATCTAAGTAGCTGAAATATCAACTGTTAGCGTTTCTTTTCTTACTTATCAACTGAATAAAAAGTGTTATGAACAAAAGAACTAATTTATAGATGTTTTGCAATACTTCTGACTTACTATTATCTTTCTTAGAGCACCACGCTTTGTTTGTGATGATGTATCCATCATTTGCTTGACATGAACTCAGTCGATGAACATTGTCACCGGATGATATAATCTTTCCATATGGAGGAAGACCAAGGATGGTTTTGCAGGCTGAAAATAATTATGATCCTGAATAAAAAATTTCTTATTATTATTTAATAAAACATTGAAATAAGTTTAAATATTAAATTGCTTATGATTTTCTTTTGTGATAAATATCATCAAAACTATTTCGTTTCTTCGTTGCACTTAATTACAGCTCATCTGCAACACAATATCTATGAATAAGCATTAATATGCCTATATATTGTAGCGCGCAATTATATATAGTTGAAGTCATGTGTAGTTTAGTTAGTAATATTTACACATAACCAAAGTACTCTAAAGATCTAAGATACAATTATAGCAGTAAAGTTCTAGATCAAAAAACGTTGGCAATGTTGATTGTATCAGCATATGTAGTCATCATAATGAATTATGAAAGTGATGACAAAGACACAGATTATGATGATTGGTCTGCTATTTATAGCTGACATAATTTCTTCAAATGTGCATGAAGCAATGCTGATTAAATGATCACACGGTACCGTGGTACTGTAAAGATACTTGTGAAAGAAATGAACATACTTTGACAGCCAATGATTTCTACTCGCATACTTGGATGACGATGCCACTGCAGAGTGTGTACTTTGATGTACTTGGCAAGTATTGCTTCATCCAGATATGCATGCTTGATTTGATACGAATCTATGTTTCCATCAAAAATCTATCAACAGAATAAATACAAAAGCAAAGTGATGAATTGTGCAGTAAGAAAAACTAGCAGACTGGCTCAACTCAAATAACTGCAATACAGTAGTAACATAACAGTCAATAATTTCAATCACATGTGTTGATAAAATTCAATTATTTTACCAATTAAAGATTTATGCAAAACCGTTTGAATATTTGAGCGTTATTTGAAGAAACTGACTCTTTGGTTTCCGTAGAGATCTTTGATGTACTGATAGTTATATCCATCAAGACTGTACGAGACAGAGAACTGCGTGACCCATTCATTACCATCACTGCGCCCTTGTGTCATCAAGCCAGTCACCTTACATCAACATTTACCACTTTAATATAAAACCTTTAAAGATTAGGAAGATTCATAAATGTCAGCAATAAATAAAGTAACGTTATGCAAAATGTATCATATTCAACTAGACTTGCTAAGCTGGGTATTCCTTCGCTTGAACTTCGTCGCTTGCGAGCTGACCTTGTTCCCTGCTAAAAAAATTTTGCATGGTTTAATATCTGGCCCTCCCGAAGTGTATGGTTTACATATTAAGTCTAGTATCGGCGGTGGTCATAATATGAAATTATATAAAGACCACGATCGTGTTGATGCTAGAAAACATTTCTTTAGCTCACGAGTTTGTGGTCCTTGGAATTCTTTATCGGCTGATACTGTTCAAGCGGACTCGATATATGCATTCAAAAAATGTCTAATTAAATGCAATTTTTCGAAGTTTTTAAAACAGAATTTTGACTCGATATCGTTGACATAAATTTTAATAAGTTATTTTTATTCGAATGTAAAGTTCATTGACATTAAAATTTGTTTTTATATGGTGGTAATTAAAGATTAATGTTTTTATACTTCACTGTTTTATTGTATGTACATTTTATTTGTTTTTATGCAGTGAAGGGATATGACTAGTGTCTTATGACCTGATATTCCTGGATCTGATCTTTTACTGCTTTATCACATGTTATTATAAATTTTATCAGTTTCTGAAATAAACAAATGTCAAGCTTGAATATCGTGCAAGTTAGTGACAATGGCGTGATAGTTGACCTTATGATAATATTATGTTTAGTCTGATATATGGATATTTCTTGTATTAAGGTTGTAGAGCTTTGAACGACTTTTCTAAACATAGCCAGAAGAAGTATAGACCTACTTAAATAATTTTTATCTAAATTTATATTATATAAATATTATATTTATATTTATATAAATTTATATGTAGGATTATAAATGTCAATAACAAACATCGAGTATACAATTATACTCGCATATATAATACATTAATACTTGTAACAAAATGTATATTCTAAGTATTAATGCAAATATTATTTACATAATAAAAATAACTTAATACAAAATAATAGGCCTACATTACTATTTGCAACCAAACGCAGATTACAAAAGACTAATTTAATACAAAAACTCAGTGGCGTCGCAAGGGTTGGTGTCACCCGGTGCGGTAGCTCATGGTGTCACCCAGTAGCGGCGCCAGTATTTTTTTCTGCGTAGGCTAAAATAAACATAATAGTAATACAAATATCTTGGACCGAAATTTTTCTCCGAAAACAAAGTGATGACCTTTTTTTTCTTCTTGCTTCGTGTTGAAGCGTAAATTAATGAGCCCATTGTTATTTCTCTGTAACAATTCTTATTTGTTTTTTTGTGTAATTTTTTTTGTGTGCAGGAAAATTTTGGTCCAATTTAACTATGAACGTTTATGAAACCCGACTAGACCGAGCTCTGTCTGCTCTGTCAAATTTGACTTTTTTCGTTTTGGTGTCACCGCTCCGTGATGGTGTCACCAGGGGCAGCCCGCCCCCCTCCCCCACCCACCTAGTGACGCCTCTGCAAAAACTGAACTTTTATTTAATGATAATACCGCAACATAACGAATTGTAATTAAGATCATTCGTTTTCGTTTCAACGTGATTTTTTGGTTTCGTACAAATAAAAATTGTATTAATTGGAAAAGCTGTGATAGTAAATAGTGGCGAAAATTACTTTATTACAATGAGATTCTGTACAAATACACATTTTGTTGTAAGTATAAATGTGTTATTTTGATGCTAACTGTCAATTATGGCAAAGTAAAGGAATTAAAGGTATTGCTATACTTCACTATTGCACACTGAGTGTACAATACCTAAGAAAGTTAACTCAACAAATCATATCAAATAAATATTTTTATAATTTTTCTTTTAGCAGGTTGAAACCTTTATTTCAATAAAGTTGAATTAAGATTTAATTATTTATATCAAAATATCAAAGTTAGTATAACAATTTGTATAACAATAACGGTTGAGCAGATCAAAAAAATGAGCGGTCAAAAACAAATGTCTATCGAGTCAATTGAACACAATTTTAATTCTATAATGATAACTGTTCTTATAGCATAAATAAAAGCTAAACCAATTATTAGGTTTAATGGTTCATTCAGTTTGAATGCATTACAGATTGACAATAATAATACTTTTTCAAAATAACAATAATTAGATAACACAAAACTTAAGTTACCATAAGATACAATAAAAGATACTACACTTTATAAGTTGCATAATATCTAATTGAATGAAGAATCAGTCAGTGCGTTGCACTTATGCAGTATGTGCTTTATTGTGCGCGCTGACTGTGCACGCTGGGTGTAATCAAGGATCTCGCTGTTTGTATCGTCGCGCTACTTGTCACGACAGTCGCGGCGACTTCGCCATTAAATAAGTACTCGCAGATAACATCGCTACTTGAGAACTGCAGCTTTTTATTGAATGTACTGAGAATGGCTTGATAGTGTAATTAATTGTTCAGTTAAAACGATTTACCGATTATCTAAAATCTCGTTTGGTCTGAATTGATAGCCTGTGCTAGGTTTTTATCCTGATACAGGTAATGCAATAGTTAAAAGAGTTAATAATCCAAATTTATGAAAGAAAATATTATATGAGTAGTAGGCAATTTGTGATAATGCTGTTACAAAAAGCTAACTCTCTTTCTCGATGTCTGGCTTTGAATCGAATATAAACTTGATCGTTTAAATTAATTACAAAAAATCATACATCTTTCTACCACAACAACAAAATGAATCAAGAATTTTCTGAACGTAACTCTTTGTACGCAACTTAGAGATGTTTAAGTCTGATTTTTATAATACATATACAACACTAGCAGTCTCTGTTATTAATTTTATTTTGATAGGCCACATGCATGAATCGTAAATAGACATATAGAGTGATCGATTGTACTAGAAGTAAGCTAGCGTGAAAACTTGCATAATAATGAGAATGAAACGTGAACAATAAAGACTTTATATAAGATTAAACATCAAAGAAATTATTTACAATGCTTATTTAGACGCCTGTGATGTATTTCAGAATCATTTATGCGACAATTCACAAATGAGTTCAGGGGTAAAAAATGTATGTAGGTGTCGAGTGCAAACTTTAATGGCAATGTTTCCATCTCTCGGAAACACAAAGTACTGGAAAACTTAATGACAAACTCAATCATCCTAAATTGATATCAGACAACGAATCATTTATTGTAGCCCCTACAGGTAGGCCTATAGAAACTGTGACCCGCGAAGATATCAATAACTAAAACAAAGTCAGACAAAATTGTCCATAAATATAAAATAAACAAAGAAATATTATCACTTAAAAAAGTAAGTCATGAATTTTCTGTAGAAAATATAAAGATCTTAAAAAAATTCTGTCCAGCATTTGTACAGTAGCTCACAGAACTCCAATTATCCAAATACCTACCTTAGCTGGCACGCCAAGGTTAACCTGCAGCCATTCTGACGATGATTTAAATTTAGCGCACCACCCGAAACCATTCGGTTGAAAGACCCTCCCGTAGCTCTCATGACACTGGCTGTCCCACTCGGGGGGGTAGTTGGACGAGGCTGAGATCTGAGAATTTTGTATCTCGCCCGTCGCCATTCCTAGGGGACCGTTGTGTAAACATTCTAAAACATAACATTAGAGATTTATATAGAACATAGTATTATCATAATTTATGTTTTATGTTATGAATAAGTTATTGAATATTGCAATAATAGTTGTCATTCACCACAATAACGAATTCAATGCTGAAATGATAAAACTAATCAGTTAAACGTAACATATACCTGTACAATCTTAAATATGATAGGATTGTTTTAACAATTACATTTATAAAAATTACAAAAATTACTAATATCAATTTGATAGGCATAAAGAATAAAGCTACGAAAACTCAAAACTCGACTGCAGTCCATAATACACAAACAGTATGTAGGGCCTAGGCTATTAAATCATTTATACATTTGTTAAGAAATTGAAAGTTCATCATATTTGCAAATGTAAATAAATGTTTAGATAACATTAAACACTTTTTTAGTGTAGCAGAACAGTTGAATGCCGGTCAGTTGCTGGTACACGCGAGCACTGCATCTTGAATCTCAATAATATTTAGATTAGCTCTTGTTTAGGAAATAGTCCTGTTCGCTGAATTTTATAATAAACATAATTTTGATAATAGATTTTTAATTTATCGACAATCTGAGACTTGCATTGGTGACTTGAAATAAATCAGATGATTTAAACTGATATAAGTCATGTTCGCTCTATTTAAGTGGATCATTTATTGCTGCAGTCTTATTAGAATGAGTCAAGAGACGAACCTTGCAGCGATTGAGTCAACTGAAAAGGAAGCTCTCCATCCTTCGAAAAAGCTCCCACGATTAAAAATTGCAATATTAGTAAATGTCTCATCTGCTCTGTAAAAAGATAAAAAAAACAATTGTGTATATTAATCATTTATAAGCAGCGAAATAATAAAGAAATAAATAAGTAATTAATCATAGCAAGCGTAACTAATAATATCTTTCTTTTCTTCAAAGCTGATCTCCAATGTCGTAAATTGGTATAGGCCCTAATTTAATTGAATTATTTAATGTTAAACTTAATTTAAAGTATGCATTAGAGTATTAGACTAATTGAATATTCTAAATAATTAGATTATTAAATTGCGGTTTAATTAACTTTTTGCTTAATATAACTAATTTTATAATTACTACTTAAATAATAATATAAACTTATTAGTAAGTTTATTAGTAAGTCAAAAAAACTAAATATATTTTTCTGTAAATTTTTCCAGTTGTAGAGAACGAAATTTGACATCTAACTGATGCCAAAGTTCACTTGATATCTCAATTCAGTCAGAAGTTATGAAGGTTGCACAAAAAAAACATAAAATTTCTCTAATATAAAAGAGTTTCGCAATTTCATGATTTCTTTCAAATAAGTTGCTGATTTTTTAATGCGTTCATTTATGAGATTGTATATGTAAAGTTGAAACAAAGTAGACAACAAAAGCATCCTCTTGTCCGCTCTAATGTGCTCCTGCAATCTCATCTACTGTAGAGACTGGCCGTGAAATTTTGAGGTAATTCGGCGCAAACCTTGTAACATCAGTTTTCATTATATCGTAACGTTTCGCTGTGATGTAATCACGCGTTACTTTTTGGGGATTGCTTTATGGTCCTGGTAGTCCCAAGGGTTGATATTGAACAAATATATCAGGAGTTTTTACCTTTTTTAGTGAAGCTATTTCTATACTTTCACAATCTTGAAAATACTGGCTTAAATTTAAATTCTAAGTTTTTCGTAGAATTTATCTTGGTAACCTTGAATAAATTGAGATATCAAAGTAAAATTTAATACCTAGATGTCAAATTTCATTCTCTGCCAACTGACAGAAACTGAAGAATAAATATTTGTAACTTAGTGATTGCGTTTTCGTCATTTCGAGGTTACTTTTAGTGCATCCTGTACTGTATATTATCAAATAAATTAATTTTTCATAGAAAAAGCCCAATGTTGTCTTTTGATAAGTTGAAAGTAATCTAATGATTATATATCTGAATCAGACTATTAATGAAAGAATTTCATTCCCTTCAAAATTTATCATTTAACAATAACTTAACATTAAAATTTATTAAGTTGTCATTTATACACATTTATCAACAGTAAATTGACCCATAAGACTTAAGTAAGCCTATAACTTTCTTCAAACAATAAAATGTAATAAAGAATGATGCAAAACGCAATAATTTATTTAAGAGCATTTAATGTTGATATAAATCAAATTTAAATTATCTGCGCATCACGAAATATTACGCTTAAGGTATATGTGCATAATAACACGTTACATGTAATTACTTCAAACAACCGATTTACATTGCGCTTCATATTTAAATATGGTGCATTTACTTAATCCTGTATTCAAAATTTTAATTAAATTCAATATTTACCAAGTAATGAGTGATATTCTTATAATTTTATAGTCAGAACTTCAAGTAGCTCCAAATCAGATAATAATCGAAAGATTAACGAAGATAAATAAGAGCATAATGTATCGCTTTATGGTTTCGTGCTTTGCTGTGTGGGAAATATTAATTTTATACAAATTTCAGAATTTTCATTATCATGTTAATAATTTCAAGGGTGGATGTGGCTTACTTTGATTAACACTGACAAGAAACAAAGAACAAAATATTATTTCGAAGACAACACATGAACACAATGAACACGTTCATTGAATATTTTGTCAGTGTCGAAGAACTTAGAATGGTCAATGAGTTTAGAAAATCTTCCGTAATAATAAACTTCTGTCTGAATTTTGTCTAAGTTTGTCCTCAAGATATGGTTTATGCTTGCGGATCAGGAAGAAAACTTCGCACGCATCAAGTCTATATAAATAGCATAACTGTAATGAACATAAATTCTAGCAGTTATTATTTCAAATTTTGTTATTGCTTTTTCTGCATTTATTTATTTAAATGATATTTTGATATTACTCGTTATATATATTATTTTATAAATCGACTAACATTAATCGCCCGATAGGTTTCTTAGTGAAAGAATGTGATCAGTTATCACTTTTTGTGAATGAAACAGGAAAGCGATTGTAAAACACTTGGCATCCTGTTGATTTCTGTTAATGATATTTCAGTGTAATCTACCTGAGAGTTGTTAGGTTAAAAGGGTCACGTGTTCTAAAGGCTCTGATGGTCAAGTAGATAGCAACATTCCCTTCAAGCAGCAGACCGTGACAAAGAAAGGAGACAGCACACACTGAGCAGCGCTATATTGAAGGGTAATTCGTTTATTTAAATACAACTTGATACAATGCAAACAGGTCGATATACAATATATGCATATACAGTATATATTATATGAGAAAGCGTAGACTCAGAGCTCGACATTGGAATGCATCACCGCAGTGATTAATGCTTTGACCACACAATGAGACTCCATATGGCGCTGTACTCTAAACACACACAGACCAATATCCATCATCAGACGAGACACCTGGTCTCCTGCATGACATTGCGTGTTTATAAGCGATTACGTTCAACTAGCACTAAAGCAAATTATTTCAAATCGAAATTGAAACTGGTACTTAGCGAGTTAGAACTGAATTACCTTATGATCATGTTGCTTGAAAGATCAGATAATTATAATTTATCACTTTAAACAATAGATCAACGTGAAAAAGTTATTCGAACTAACTGTTACAACTCTAGTGTCACGGTGGTGTCTAAGCTCAGCTGTTCTTCATCTCCAGACGCTATATCAGCCTCTTGCAGTGCAGAGATCCGCGTCTGTATTATGGGCAGCAGACGATTTGATAGAATTCAAAAACTGGTACAACATCACTATATGAGCGATACAAGTCTGTAGCTATTGCCATATATAACATATTCAGGGTCTATCGTGAGGGTCCTTAATACGAACATGAGTATGTTACATGTATTTGATGTTATTAAAACATTGTTATTCACAAAAGCGATGATGTTCATGTTGTTTAATTAACATCATCATATTTTCAATGCTATTATATCCTCCCATCTCTCTACTCTAGCTGTATTTTTCGGTTTACCTTCAGTCTTTAATCCAAAACAAAACTCAACAAAGACTTTAAAAATAATATCACCTAAAATCGATATTCGTCTAACGTGCCTTATTTGTGAGTTCCGCTCATCATAGACGAGTTGGACATCGTCATACCCCCTCCAAAGGACCTGGGAGGGGGGTGCCACCGCCCCCCTACCAACTGGTATCACGCATTAAATTTTACAATTGGTCACCATTTTTTTCGAATCATTTAATCAACCTGATGCACTGCACGTAGCACTGGCGGCCATTATGCAGACCGGAAAGTGTTATAGTTTACTCTTATATTTCAAGTGCTACAATTCTTAACTTACAAATGATTAAAAAAACATTAACTATAGTATTTCAATCATTTGGAATAATTATTCAATAATTAGAAAGAAAATGACGATAATAATTGCATATTGCATCTTAATTTTTTATTTCTGCTGCGTAATAATTGTATGATTTGCATCCCTCCCCGCACCTTACACACACGCTTTTCCCACGCTCTATATTACATTCAATTTTAATGCCGGCTGTCGACTTACAATAATCTCCTAAAAATGAACACTACAAGTATATGAGTATGTAAGCCTACTTAATTAATAGAAAGCAGTCCTAGATTTCGTTTAGAAATACTGAGCAAATTATTTTAACAGTAATATAATTTTTTTTTGTAATAGCAAAGATGAGTTTATTAACAAAATATAGCAATGCAAATTGACATTATAAAATAAATATAGAATAAATACATAGTAGAAGAAATATAAAAGACAGTATCTACTATTAATTTACAGTATATAGAAAGTTAATAGTTTACACAAGCACATTCAGACATTTACACATTTAAAAGTTAAAAAGTTTCTTGGGAAACTGTCCCAAAAGTTCCCAGTTCCCTACAAATATTTCTAGTCTATACTCGGTCCTATCCTATTCAGATTGGGACAATTATTAAGTTCTACAGGCACATAATATTATATTAACAATTGGTAACTCTTCGAATCCTGTTACACTTGATTCTATTGGACCAGAAAATACATTTAGACTAGTTGTGTCTCCTTCTAGTTGTTCAATGAGATGCCTCAAAGGCAACTCATTGTTTCATAGACTATTTTATTGCTGTAATCATTATAATCAAATTTTACGATTTTTAACTTTTTTTCAAAATTTTACCTGGCTTGGGGCACTTCAAAATATTATCAGAAAATTACCAAATTTGTGTTGGAAGAGCACTTTAGAATACCACAACTATTCCACACTATAATATATTAAAAATAACATTTTCAACTAAAATTTTTTTTTCTCAAAACTTTACCTGGCTTGGGCACTTCAAAATATTATCAGAAAATTACGAAATTTTTGTTGGAAGATCGCTATAGCATATCACAACTTTTCCACAGCCTACCAAATTCAAAATCAAAATTTCGTTATTTTCAACTACGGTGTTTACCTTTTCTATGCGCACTATAGGGTCAAAATTTTATAGATATGTGATGTCGGGTCATGTTATCTATACATCACTATCAGTCCAGTTTATAGATAGCTATCAGGTTCTAAACTGATAGATAGCTGTCGGGTACCATTTTTTATATTTAACTATCGGGTTAATAATTTAAAATATATGATATTAGGCAGGGATTTAAATGATAATTAATAATTTAACAATTAATAATTGATAGGCCCTAAACTTAAATGTTTAATTTGTTATGAGTTATCTTTTACCATATTACATTACCATTCAAAGAATTTTTCATATATTGAGTTTACTTAAATCATTATGTTTTCAAGTATGTTAATTTAAGTCTGCAAACAAACTTAAAACGTAAAAGATGTTTAATAATAAACATTAATAGACAGTGTAATATCCTACTAAATATGTTAAATAGAAATATGCATATGAAGATAAAGTACTAAAATCTTTTACATAAAAATCTAAAATCTTTATTTAAAATCCTTTTTTCCTTTGTGATTAGTTTTATTTAGTTTTATTTTTTTAATTTGAAAACAGTGTGTAATAAAGCTATAACAAGAAACCTAAAGTTATAATAAAGGTAAATAGTTGAAAGCACTCTTCTACATATTAAGGAAAGTAGCAAAGGGAGGCAACTCATTTAGTGTTTTAGTTTTCTATATTCAACAATAAAAAAATAAACAAATAAACACCAACAATTAATTACAAATTAACACCATTTTAATGTATTCAATGTATTGTGTGTAATTTTATTTGAAATGACTTAGTTCAAATATACTGCTGTGGCCTAAACTGCATACCGGCCGTAGCCTGTTTGCCTTCATTACCATTGTTACGATAATTATAATAAATGTGCTAGTATCTCAGAAACCTTACCAAATTAACTCTTGTGCTTCTGTGACATCCTAGAGTCAACTCCTAGCTACCTTATGTGAAAAAATTAGAGAAAGTAAATGTCAGCTTTTGGAAGAGGAACTTTTTGAACGGGCATGGGGCGCATTCAACCTGGGGTGTAACAGTAATGTAACAGTAATCTAACCCCAACAGTAATCTAACGATTTACATCATATTGCAGTAAAATATTATGTTATGGCATAGAAACTTATCAGAGTTTATTAGAGACTTAGAGTAGACTTAAATAGAGACTTATTAGAGTTAAGAATCAGAGGGTCGAACAATTGTAGTTATGAAATTTTATAGTCATAAATTCAAATTAGAGTTCAAAAATGATGACTTTGTTTATGTGAATTGAAATTATAAATAAACGGACGATAATTTTTTTAAATAAATTAATGTAGCAATTTTTTTAAATTTTATAGGTCTCACTCCCTCAACATGTTATATACCATGAAGTACTTATTCAAGAAAAAAATCAAAACAATTGGTTAATATTTACTGATTGCACAACGACACCAAAGTTTTAGCATATTGTTAATATTACTGCAATACTAGTTTTCTATACATTTGATACAGTTATTGCTTAGAAAGTCCCTTCACAATAGTCAGCTTGTTGGAGTCTGGATAAATTCTTCTGTGCTCTTCGACAATCTGCAGGAGATACTGCTTCTGTTCTTCGTGGTTGGTTGGTGCATTGAATGACTGTATCAATGCAATGCCACGCTCTGTCGCATCATTAACGCCTTTTAAGTTCATAATTCTGCGACGAGCGATCTGATAATTTTCATTCGTCTTCCACATGCTTGTCTGAAGCTGTAAGAAGTCTTAAGAAGTCTGCAGGAACGTCCAATGCAGTGAAGAGCTTCATGGTGTTTGAGGTATCAAAATCAGGTAAACGCTGCTGTGACACCTCGTCCAGATTAATTTTGATCCACCTCTGAGGTTCACAACAACCATGACGTTCCATGGCAATAACCATCCATGAATAACCATGAATAAACAGTTAAACATTTGTGTATTGTGTAAATGTGTATACCTTACATGGGCCCTATGGACAATAATCAAAACTAATCATAGGGCCGAAGGCAACAGGACAATTTATGAAATTGACTAACAGTTATGAAATTGACTAACAATTGTGGTATCAATTTTTCCATTAGCAATTAATATTTAGGCTTTGGCCTACATTTTAATACCTGCACTAAACATGT
Source organism: Oconnorella tubifera (assembly GCA_034700105.1). Lineage (NCBI taxonomy): Eukaryota > Metazoa > Annelida > Clitellata > Enchytraeida > Enchytraeidae > Oconnorella > Oconnorella tubifera. Next base: position 1,133 of record JAQIXG010002271.1, on the reverse strand, counting down.
GATGAGTGATAATAGAAGAAATTATTATAAATTAGTAATAAAGCTATAGAACAGGAAGTCAAAAATAAAAGCTATAGAACAGGAAGTCAAAAATAGAGTAAATTATTATTATTTGGAGTACAGTAACTGTTGTTATTTACCTTTGTCCTTTTTGTCATTTCACTATGAAAGTTTTGCAAGATTGACAATGTTGAAAAAAATCTTTAGACTGCTGTAACAATCATCACTTGCAGACAACAAAGTTTTGAGCGATAGTAGAAGCAATAAAACAAAAGAACTGAATCAAGCACTGCACAGAATAAAGGAAGATTTTTAATTCAGAATGTTTATTGACTTTGTGTACATTTAATAATAAATGTCCTCCGACTCCTTGGATTCGTTATTTATAGCATAAAGTTTGGCGACCTTATGCAACCTTTAAATATTGTCAGATTTAACTGATTTTTTTTTACATACAAATGATATCACTTTTGGGGAGTGAGACTTGAAAAAAGAGAATTTTTTTTTAACATATAGTCGAGTGTCACCTTAAAAATAAGGTTAATGTCATAGGGTTAAGGACTTCTTAATTCATACAATAAATAATTAGTTATTTTTATTACATGTTTATGCCATCTATCAGATAAAATGCATCGCTTATGCTGTTTTTGCTTTTAGACTGTCTGGAATGCATGGCATGTTCAGATAATGTTATTCGAGCTGGCCTTACACCAAAGCTTAAGGATGTTTTAACTTTACTGGAATTGCTTGATTATCGCTCAGTATCTATTGATAACACTATTTTTAAGTGTTATCCTGATCCTGCTGATTGCTTTGTTAGAATTTATAATCCACCAGTGCTTGATTTTGCAGTCTCCAAAACACAAGTATGTATCTCTTATTAGTGATGTTTTTGATGATGCTGAGTTAGTTAGTTAGTTAGTTATTTTATTTATTTCCAAACCAATTACAAGTAATACAAATATTAATTAAATATAAATATACGATCAATAACATACAATAATATATGCATGGTTTGACAGGCTACTAGAAAGCAAAAACAATTGCTATCTAGCTAGCAGCCTACATACTTATATGATTTACATAGTAATGATCAAAATACAGAACAAATTTATAATAAACATAAAATTGAA
>JAQIXG010002270.1:0-18207 GCA_034700105.1 Oconnorella tubifera | reverse complement strand
GTTCCAAAGTTAAGTTTCTTGAGGTTTCAGATAAGTGAAATTTTATATATTCATGTCACGACTAAGTCATTACACTTCTCAAAATGAACTGTCTTCATTCTCTTCTGTCTCATTTGTTACCGTACCCCAAACCCACTGGTCGAATTTTATCGGTTAATCATCTCCGTTGTTCGCTACAATTTTCAATACTATATGGAGTTCCTTATTGAAGCTCCGATAATAATTTAATCACAGGTAAATTTTTAACACTATCATGTGCAGAGAAGAGCGCTGATAGAAGTTCGAGTATTTCTAATCCCATATTCCTATGTACACAAATAAAATTTATTCAAGAAACTAGATTATCAGATCAGGACACAATAAGAAAAGTTAAAACTACAGTATACATTAAAACTATAAATCAGACTGAGGGTCGGTACTCTGGCAAGTTGTCACGCAAAAATTATTTTAAGTTAAAAAATATAAAAATGTATATATATTATAGGGTAAAATACTTCTAATTAATACGGAACAGCTCCATGTGGTTATTTATTTTTTATTTTAATTTTTGTTATTTAAATAATTTTATTCTCCTAATTTTTGTCTAACTAGAGACAATGGCGGAATTTGTTCAACAGTCTGTGGAGGAGATGCTCCCTGAGTTGGAGCAAATGCAGAGAATTGGATTATTTAATGCTCCAGAAACAAGGTTTATATCATTAATAAGCTTATTATCGCTCATTGCAAAAGTTCATTAAATGTGCTAAAATTTAGCATTGAATAAAAGACGGCTATGCTACATGTTTTAATATTGCTCCGCTTACGGCAATTTCAGCATATTAATTTTAACTAGCAAAAAATTAATCCAAATTTTAGGTGAACTTAATCCAATAATTCTAAACGTATACATGCAGAACGGTAAATTCACGAGACGATCATGTCCGAACTCGAATATACAAGCCTGACATCGCGTCTTTACTAAGGTATGGATAAATCTCATCCAGTCTTCAAATGGATGTATTTTTACGATGATTTGCTTGTAATCTGTGTTTCAGTAAGATCCTGAAGAGAAGGAAAGCTTATGAATATAAACTGAGGAAGACTATAAAAGAGAAAAAAGATTACATTAAATATATCACGGTAATACAGGAGATGATTAGTGTAAAATAATATCTGCTAGCTAAGTAATATCTGATTTCTGTACTTTTTCTTGTAAAATATTGAGCGGATATTTTAAACAGATATACATTACAGTGCTTTTTATGTTTCATAAGCTTTTATTTTATAATTTGTGTCTTATCCCTTCCTCTTTGTCTGTATATAGTATCTTATATATGTATTTTTGTACTTTTTATATAGTTTTATGAATTTATTATTTTTATTTTGTCATCTCCTTTAAGAACAAAATATAACGCTATTACAACCTTGTCATTGAACTTTGTTCTTCCGTGATGTTAAACACAGTTCATTTAATCTCTTAATTTTACTATCAATTATATTTATTTAAATAGCTTGGAAGTTATGCAATTTTTTTAATAGTACGAGATGCACGTTCTTGCGCTTGTGAAGAAAAGACGAAAAGTATTAGGAATTGCTTTGAAAAGAAAAGAAATAGATGTCAGCATTGTACAGAGAATACATAAGCTATACAAGGTTCTACTCTTTATGTATTAATTTTAATATCACATGGATATCAGTTGGTAAATGTAGTGGATAGAACAGGTTAAACTTAGTTATAATACAGTATGCAAAAAGTATGCAGTAAAAACATTCTATTGCAACTATTAAAGTGCTTTTTAATCAAAAATAATTTACAGGTAGCAATAGTACCCAATACTGCTATGATTATGTTGCGCTATTTATCTGATATCTATTTCTTTTAATATTGAATTAAATAGCACAAGACCACTGTGTTTATAGCATGACATTATGTAAATAAATGATGCAAAAGATTCAATGAAATGATTGCATTAACTCTCTGTTATGTTGACTTTAATTTAAATTGTTTTTAAAACAAGTTTAAATTAATTTCTTTAAATGACTTCTTGTCTTAAGAATTATTCTTATTCTTTATTGTCATTCTTGACTTGTCTCTTTGTGCTGATGTGACATTAATTAAAAGTAACTGTTTTTGGAATTAAATATAAATCTATTTTGTATTGTTTTCAGTTGGCTTGCGTAAGATTTCCAGTAAGTGTATCATTTGTAACTTTTGATTTATTTTTCCTACTGTATGCTAGTTATTAGTTGTCCTATTTATTAATAAGGTTTGTAAGGTTCATTTTATTTAATATAACTTATTAAAACTAGCTTTATGTAAGTTTTCTTTCAAAAGTTACGAGTATTTATAGACTTAATAGAAAAAAATATTAATTGTAATATTTACAATTAACAGTGGAATTATTAATTGTCAATATGAACTAACTGGAATTATTAATAAAATAAAATAATTTAACTTTTTAATTGAATTTCAATGTTTTTATTGTAGGAAGATGTTTCTCTGTGGTTAAATCACATTGCATTCTGTAAATCGCGCGTGAGTTCATTAAATTTATTAAAGTTAAACCTAAAAAGTTTATTTTTTTAGTTATTGTCGCAATGCTGCTGTAAATATTGCTGTTTTTTCTAGATATAAATAAGGACAGCTGTTCTCATAATGAAGTATTTTCTTGTGAAGTTCATCCTGAAGTATTATACATATTACGCTGTGATTTAATACTTTTTGGCTGTAAAAATTTTTTTTGTGTAGAATGAAATGTCGACTGTTGGTCAATTGTTTACCAATCTACTTAAAATTCATTCTCATAAATCGGGTAAAATCTGATTTTATTCAATTATAATTCATTGTACGAAACTGTATTATTAAAAAATGATTAATTTTAATGTGTTGTTATAACGCGGTGTAATTAGTCGTTATAATTTAAAAATGATTTGTAATTCTAATTTTATTTCAAACGTGTTAGAAGATTCTTGGAACTCATAGGTTCATGATTCACATCTTGGTTTTGTTATACTAATTCATCATTTTCATATTATGCTCTGCTTCTAGTATATCTTAGTATTACTGGTGGATGTCAATCATGCGCTGTTTGGAACCTTGAGGTGTCGGATGGTGTGATTTTCAATATTCTGTACTTGCTGCACTCTTTAGTATTCATCTCCTATGGCTTTTGTCTATCTATCGCTTTGAATAATGTATGAATGAGATGTTGATTATTATAGTGTCTAGATAGAGAACTCTATCTAGACATTAAGTACACAGATCTGTACTTTGAGTGTCTAGTTATAGAATGTTACTCTGTTTAATAAGGTCTATGGATAATGGCAGCCCAATGGGAGATAGAAGTGAGGTTGTCTATGGATAATGCTAGAAACCTGCTGCAAAGAGCTTTACGATTTAATCCTGATGATAAACATCTCTGGGTTGAGGTAGGCTGGTTTGAATCTTTCTATTTGAACAATGAAACAACATCATGTACTGTACATGATGTTGTTTTATTGTGGAGTCACTGTAAATTTAGATTTGATATTGAATTGCTTGACAATTGCATTAATTATAATTTTTATATTCCTTGCAAGGAATATTTGTAAATGAGTTGCTTAATATTTAATTTATTATTTATTTAATTAAAGTTATTATTTATGCCCTTAATTGACATCTCTTACTTGGCTAATTATTGATTAATTGCTGGATGCTATCTTGATCTTATGAATAATATTATTTTTATATCATGAAAGAATGAATTTATTTGATTATGTGTTTATTACATTTCAGTATTTCAGAATGGAACTCTTAAATGCTGAAAAGGTAGAAATTGCAATATATTTTTGACTACTGCATAAATATAAATTGTTTGATTTAATTTGTGTTCATTAAGCTGATTAAAGGCTTAGCAAATTGTATAATTTAAAGAATTTGATTCTGCAATCTAATGGTTCCGAGTTAGTTTCTGTAACTGTTTTATCAATAAGTTTTATGATTTTATAAGTTAAATGATTTTGTTTTTTATTGATAATTATATAGATTTTGACGCATATTAATTTCATTAAATTGTAATTTTAAAGCTTTGACTCAATAACACTTGCCGGTATGTTGTATGTGGCTAAATATAGAATGCATTGGAATTTTGTTGCAGATTAGAAAAAGAGCCGAGGTGCTAGGCCTTTCTGAAGAGACTCAAGTTTGTATCTTTTATAATAATTTATTTAATTTTTTTATAAAAAGTTGAGATGCTAGATATTTTATCAATGTAAAAGATTTGACTGTCAAATTCCATGATGAGTAAATTATCATTTGCAAGAAGTTACAAATTATCAAATATCAAAAGTAAATTAATTATCACTTGCTAAAGAAAATAATTTAGAGTTGAATATATATTTTAGTTAAGTTAATTATCATTTGCAAGATTAGATTAATTTATCCATCAATTTAACAATACTATTCATTAGAAAATGTAATTATATTCTCATGTTTATTAAGTAATTTCATTTGATTACAGATAGCTTATTCTCGTAACATTATTCTTCTATACTAAGATTAAATATTCAGAGATGAAATAAATCGATTTATTTGCATCCAGGATGAGTCTAAGCGGTTGATTCAGAATGGTGAAGTGGCGCGTGTTGTATACAAAAATGCTATCGAGAAATTCACCGGTGCGTCATTTTAGTTCTTTGTTGATAGCGATGCGATTATTATTTGAGTAAAAAGCTTTGTTTTTATAATTCAGAACACAAAGTAGTTACTTATATAATTAGTTTATTCATTTATTATGGTTACTAATTGAGCAGTTAAGTAAACTTGAATCCATTATTTTAGCTAAGCAAATGTCAATATATAATCATGTTTATTAAATAAATTAATTGATCTATATATAATCTCGTTTTTTATGTATATGTTAAGTTTTACAAGAGTATTTTTATTTCGTTTCTTATAGACGTAGATTTCTGTGTGTTGTTTATACCCGTCTGCATGTCTTTTCCATTTGCTGAATCGCTATTGGACGATATTTTTAGCGAGTAAGATCAGACCTTATTTTTGTTTGCGTTTGAAATAAATACAAATAGTTTCTTTATTTCGTTATAGAATTACTGCGGAGCTTTACAAAATAATGAAGTTTTGTTTCAACTTTAGGATTTAAAATAGATTGAAGTTCTGTCAATTTTAAAGGAAGAGCATTTAATTTCTTTTGTTAAGATTTAAGATTAAGCGTTCACTCATCACTTGGTTACTACACATGCGAGTTCATAACATTGATAATCACTTACAAGTTTGTGATAATTGAATATTGATATTATATATAATTAAATGATTGCTTTTTGTTAGATATTATTCTGTGCTGATGTGACGTTATGTACTATTTTAGTTTCATTTTAATTTTAGCTTGAAGACTCGTTACTCAGACAAAGAGGTTGCCATGGCAGTCATTGCTAAGCGACCGCTCTTTGAGTTGGATAAACTGGAAAAGGAGAATGAGGAACAAGGTTGATATTATTCTAATCTTTTGCTAAAATACCATTGATTTATTTTTAGCCACAAATAAGATTATATTACTGATGGCAATAGACATTTATGCAACGGAATAGATCAATTTTTTAGCAGCAGATTGGAATTTTGCACTGATAGTATAATATTAGTTCTATATAGTTATTGATGAAGTAATCTTTTTATTAAATATTATCATATAGACTCGTAATACTGTATGGTAATATATTATTTACAGTTTTTAGCGGATCATAAATAAGGATTAATTTAATAAACTAAATTAATTAATTAACAATTAATTTTTTATTTAAGATAGCGTTTAATTTTGGGTACAAGCTTTTTATTTTATAACTTGACGCAAAAATGATCAATAATAGAATTACTTTTGCGTAAAAAGTTATGATATTCATATCTGAAAGTTTTGTGTACAAATAATAATCTAGATATTTTTTTTATTCATTTTAGCTTATATGTACGCGCATTACTTTTTATCCAACTTTCTGTTGTCTAGATAATACGGCAAAAGTAAGCCAGCTTATTCATAAAACTTTTGATTTGTTTGATGACGCCGTTCTAAGTCTACCATCCGGTGAGTGAAATTAAAAATATTCTAGTTACGATTCTATTAATATAAGGCAATAAAAATACAGAATTACTAAAGAAAAGTTAATACAAAACGGAAAATCATTAGTTTGATAGTTTTTTTACCCGTACAATGAGTTTGTCATTAATTAATAATTTTAATTTTGAAAATTTATACAGAAATATTATTGAAGTGGATGTTATATTTTATAGCGCATTGTGAAATGTGTGATGAAGTGAGTGATGAAATGTGTGAAGTGAGTGATGAAGTGTGTGATAAAGAGAGTGATGATTATTTTGCTTATAGAACGTATGTGGGATCTCTATTTGGAAACTTGTTTACAAATCTTACACAAGCAAATGCAAGATGATCTCAATCTAAAGGTAGGTATTGATACGTTGCATTGTCATACAAGATATTTTAGTATTTACTTTGTTTACTTGGGTTCAAGTCTCAGTGGAACGTGTAACTGTGAAACGTTTATTTGTAAACAGAGTGACCGTCACTCGAGTGTGATTACCTTGTTTGTTTTGTTTTCACAGTAAACAACGAGTGTAAACAAACTTTCATTGAATTGTATTGATTTTAATTTGTTTAAAGTTGCGAATGTAGTGCATTTTATATATTTATTGCTAACTTAGTGTGATACTTTTCTCGAGCGATATCTATTTATTTTGCTAACGTTATTGTCACTTGTTAGCATTGTCTTGTGGCTTAAAGTTGCTTTGTTTTCTGTTTCACAGCTGATGCAACACGCTCATAAGATATTTAATCTTGCTGCCAAGGAACATAAGCTTTCAGAACAGATGGCAGGTGAATGGGTGAGTAGTATTAGGATTCTGTTCTTTTGTGCAAGAAATTTGAGGTTTATAAAATATAACTTTTAATTTATTCTAGACCCTTGGATCAATTTTTGAATACAATGTAGGAAACTTCTTAATATTGGCAACACTAAGAAAAACTCCAGATTCTCCTTAAAGGTAATATTTCACTAACTTGCTGCGTGCTTTAGTACCATGACTAAACTGATATCAGCATCTTAGAGTTTAACCAATAGCATTCTTGACATTAACGAGAAACTCTATTAATCAGCACACTAGTCATTTGACTAATACAGTTTTTGTTTCATATAAATTTTATTATGTTTTATGAATTTAATTCAGATATTATATAATATAGATAAAGATGTTGTGGTCAGTTGGTCAGTTGGACTTGGCTCTAGAGTCTAGCTCTGTTGTCATTGGTCTATATAAGAAAAGTAGTTCTCTTTGGATATACAGACTTAAACTGATGATATTGCTGGACACTCAGTCTCAGTCTCTACTTACTGAGATCAATTTAGCTTTGGATGCTGTCTCTAAGGTTAATCTTTAATATAAACATTAAATTCAATTTAACTACTAACGTGTCTATTAGGGTTTGTGAACAGTGACAATATACTCTTTGAATTTTTTTTTTCAATTTTTAACGAGCTTTGATTAAAAAAAAAGATCCATTTTAGAAAAAAATATAATAATTACTAGTTTTATTGTAATGTAGCCGCTTACAGAAATTTTCAATACATTTGTTCTTGAATTTGCTTTCAACACATTTGTAGCGCATCATCGAAATACCTCTCCTCCCCTCTCATGAAGAAACGCGAAAATTTCAATAAAAACTTGTTGCCGTTTGAGTCAAAATATTGTGAAAGAAATTAATAGTATTTGATGTTTTGAAGTTACCTGAAATATCATATACTATTAGCCGGTATTTGCATCTTGTAATTTAAGTACTGTGCTATTTTTGTGTTTATTTATAGAGTGATGGTGCTGTTGCTGTTTGGCAGTTAGTTTTAGAATGGTCTATAGGTGCGTGTAGTGAGCATCTGACTAACTTGTTTGAGGTAGATATTTGCTGTTTTTTATAGCACAGAAACTGTTGAGGGTTTTGTCTGAATTGTTTTGCTTTGTTTCTAAACTGATAAAAGTCGTATCCTTGCTGAGTTTAATAAATAATCATAATATATAGTAGTAAACTGATAATGATATATAATAATGATTAAATATTGAAGATATTGAAAGTGTAATATAAGTTATGCGAGTCATGCGGTTATAATTCAAGTAATGAATAATGAATAGACTATGAATTGAAGTCACATATACAATTGTCCTTCATCGCTTAATTCCTGCACACCCAGTTTACAATACATCACTAAATATCCATATTGTGTTGATGTTAATATTGTAGAGAGGAACAGTGAGCAAGTCTAAGACAGTTTGTGTTTATGTAAAGAATTGTTATCTGGATTGGGCTGCTCTCCATCGGGATATTCATGCTGTGCGGAAACTGTATAAAAAGTCTGTGTTCATGGTTTTAATAATTTAATTTTAATTAGAAAATGTATCATATAGGAATAAATACAATTATATTTTAGTAATTGTCAAGCATCTAATCATAGATCATCTTATAAATCAGAAATGAAGGCAAAACAAAGTACTATGTTTATAAGCACTATAAAAGTTTTAGTTGTAAACTTTACTCTCTGTGTCGGAGCTTTAGGGTTAGGATCAGTTAACTAGGCGAGACTTTATCAGAGGTCAGGGTGTGTCCGAAGATTTTTGAAGGGATGGATATTTTATTGATTGCAACCATTTAGTAACCATAAAATAGTTACTGTTTGATTGTTTGTTGATTAGATTGATGGCAATACCCCCTGTCTCTGTTGATCTGTTTTATAAATACATTGCTGCTGAATTATCACAAGTAAGTTATGCATTATATTGTGTTTAGAATTTGAGTTGGAATAAAATTAAAGTTGATTATTAGTTGATTCAGTTTTGTATACTACTTTTAAGTTCAATACTTAAAGTCTGGATATTTCGAAAGAACTAGAAATATTTTGTAACTAATTTCAACAAAACTTCTGCTGACTATTCAATTCTTAACGTAAACTAATATTATTTGCAGGAAAAACCAAAAATGAAAAAAATTAGAAAAACATTTGATGCGATTCTTTTACAGTTTGGTTCAACAGATATCGGTAACTGTTTAGTTATTTCTTGTCTAGTTAATATCCCATTTATTTATTTGTTGTCATATCATTTTATTACTGTTTAACTGAATCGAGTCACTTATCGCATGCAAGATAAATCCTAAATTCTTGAGCTTAATTAATCAGTAAAATTCTATCCGATAATTGGTATTATGCAATAATTATCTCCAAAATATCTGAACTTTATTTTATCTTGCAAGTATCATCGTCATTGATTGATCATATTAAAAATAAATTCTAACATACGCGTGTTAATTCTGGTAACTTTTTTTATAGACGTGGATGCAATTTAGGATTTGCTTTTGATTGATTTGTATTGGATTGTTTTGAATTGGATTGATTTGCCTTTAATTAATTTACTGTTGATTGATTTGCTTTTGATTGATTTACTTTGCATTTGTTTCATTTTGATTGATATTCAGATTTATGGTTGAAGTATATAGACTTAGAGATGAATGGTGAATGCGGTAAACCAGAGTCAGTGGGACAGTTACATTGGAAGGCGACTAAATCTCTACAATCCAGTCTCTTAGAAGAGTTCAATGCTAAATATAATCTGCTCACTAATCACTGATACCAGTGTTTTAAACAGACTTTAATACTGATAATAAATGTTTACAGGTACCCGGACAAAATGGATTTTGGATTAGTATTTGTTTTAATCTTATAAATCCTGTTAATTTATGCAGTATTCTTAACCTAAAACAACTCTAAACTGAACATCTTTAGTCTAAAGATTGTAACAATTCAGTCAATAAACATGCATATGTGTATTATGTGTCAGATCATAGATTTACAGGGACGTCATTTGGGAGGGGGGGGGGGGGAGGTGTAATTAATATGTTGATTTTTTTTAATATTTTTTACATGTATCTCTGAGTAAACTTCGCTTTTGCTCTCCCCAGAGGAAAGGCTATTTGTAATTTTTTCTCGAATTAGAAATGAAAGCAAGAAATCGTGAAATTTTAAAGATGGTCATCATTTGTTTTTTTAAATAGCCTCTCCTCTCCAACAGAAAAAGTTGAAATGACGTCCTTTGTTTGTGAAATTGTTGTTTAGCAATATTTTTTTGTCACGTTATTAACTAGTGTTGAAAATTAAATGAATATTTATCACTGAAGCTATTTCGTGTTCTTGCTTAGTGTGAGCGATATTATATAAAGTAAATAAATGTCTTGTGCTTGTAGAGGATTATTATGCAGGAGAAGGGAAGTTTTCTATTTCCTGTCTCGGCGATGCGGTAAATATATTAACTGATATTTTATTTCGTTAAGTTATTGTAATTGTAAAATACGAGACGTTTGACTAATTATTAATACTTATTGTTAATGATGCAATAGTGATTAAATGACTTAGGGGGGAAGGGAAAGGAAGAAATGAGAGAAAGTATAAGAAAAATACTCATTTTTGTGTCCCCACTATCGGTTTTGTGTTTTATAAATAAATTTTCAGTTTAGTTTTTATTTGTACGATTTTACGAAACTATTAGATATTTTCCAGATCGGTTCAGTTTTCCCCTTCAATCGAGGTTTTACAGCCAGGAAGCGAGAAAGGTTGACATCATAGGCGGCAAACAAATGTACACATTTGATACTCATATACTTGCTAAGAGTCTTCAAGATAATGGTAAGGTACTACTCATTAATATAACAGCATGCTCTCTCAGTTGATGGTTAGTCCTCACTACTTGGGTGGAGCATGTGTGATCTTTCCTGATACTGAGGGGCGTCTGCGACATCGTCCCTCGACGGTTAAACAGACGTTTAACTTTCATTGGTATTGGTATGCTGAGTTGTTATTCAACTTGTTATTATTAAAACATTACTTTTATCTTTGTTGAATTACTCTTAAATTTTTAGCAAGTTGAATTAATTTTAAGAAGTTAATATGTTCAATTTATTTACACTAGGTTATACAGTGGTCCAGTCAGAGTCTATAGTAAATGCACTTGTACAGATATCTCAAGCTAATCTTGACTTTATGGACAAAAACATGGTAACGAAAGCACAACAGGTAACATCATTTTGAATTCAAAATTCTGCTTATTTAGTATAAATTTTATGCTGGATGAGTTGTTAGTGTAGTTTATTATTTCTTGCTCTTTATTTCTGTACTTTTAAACTGTTTCAATGATATTTTATATAAATTATTATATCACATTCTTTAATTAGTTTGGAAGTATTTTGTTTACCGTTTATAGAAACTCTATAAATTTTTATAAAATAAGACAGTTAATTTTTTTCCAGGGATTTATTTTTATGTTTTGAATATTCATTTATTAAAAAAATGAAATTGTTTAGTCTAAGTAACTTACGATCGAGTCATGTTTGATTTTTTATTCTATTTCTGCCGACATACAGGAAATCAACTATCAGCAAATAATGTCTCATCTGAGTTCTATTAAGAAAGATATGATCATTTTAGAAAAGAGTGAATTTTCAAGTCTTAAACACGAATATGAGGTTAGTTATGATAGTAGTCATTTCACTGATACAATCTTTTTTTTTCGTTGTCAGCAATTTTCTTGTTACAGGAATTTTGTCTCGGACATAGCTGTAAATTTGAGCTTCTTACGGTGCAGCAAGTTAATTTTTCGTTGTCTGCAATTTTTATATTATTACAATGTCTTATTCATTGCTGCAGATTTTTAAATTTATATTATTTTTATATGCTTATTACATTATTACTTTATTGCTTGTTACTCAATTACTTTTTATAGAAGCAACACTTAGAGCTACAAAGTCTGAAAAGATTTTGTCAGGACGAACTGATGAAACTGAAGGCTGGGATTGAGTTAGACGTTAATCTTGAGAGATCAAGAGCCAAGGACTCGGTTGGTTGCAACTTATTTAAACTTGTATAGAATTATATTAATTTTGTAAAATGTTGTATTTGGTTTAGTGATTATGATCATTGATAATATTTTGAAATGTAACATGTTTAAGTACAGCTTAAAAGATATTACATTAGTTAGAGAATAAGTTACTGGAATTATTTTTCGAATTATGTCTGAAACTGAAATCAGTGCAGTCAAGTTATTATTCATTTGCTTTGTCATGCTTGAAGGAAAATTGTTTACTGCCATTGTGCGTACACTCTTCAAGCGTACACTCGTCACTTGATTTCTGTGAATTCAGTTTACAATGTGTCACAATAGTCTTTTTGCTGATGTGACATTTGACAACCAATAAAAAAACATTGGCTGAATGAATATAAGCTTGCTGTGATATTGATGCAGGAAGAGGATTTGAAAAATTATATTTAATTAATATCATTATTCCAATTAATTTACAGAATTAATTAGTTAATTAAATTAATGTCTATTGTCCTAGCATGGTGATAGCGAGAAAGCTGTTGCTCAGCTGCGCAATCGTTTAGAAATAATGACATCGGAGCACGATAAGCATATCTCTGGTCTTGATAATAAGATAGAAAAAGAAATTGCTAAATTATTGGCAACGTATGAACGCTATCGAAATGACGTTATGAAATATGCCGCAGGTGAGAGTTGTATTTCTTGCTCAACTTTACATTTTTAATTAAATTTGAATAAATGAATCGAGTCTAGTTTTTTGATTTTCAGGTAAATGCTATTTAAGTAATATTTGTTTTAATTATAAAATCAAATATTGGTTTGTTTTATAATTAAAACAAACCAATGTTTATTTATATCGTTTTGTTTTAAATGCGTACATATGTAATAAATTTGTTATGTTTGTTTTGTGTAGGCACAGTGATGACTTGCTTAACCATATGTCTTGGTTTCTATCGGCTCTGGGCTTAATTAGTATATAGGAATTATTGTATGTTATTTCTTTGTAGCAAATTATTTTTACAATATTAGATATATTATTATGAACGAATCATAGAAATACTTTATGCTATCGCAACTATAACGCGATGTGATCACTGTTAGTGCTTATTGTTGAAATTGATGTAACAAACATTGGATCTGTCATTTTAAAAATCTAACACAAGAACATTGCAGTAGCACAGTCTTGTAGCGTAATAGAATCTGTAGCAAAACTCTTATCTATACAGGCAGAATAATGAATTAGAGCTTTCAATACTAAACACAGACTTTTTATAAGATTTCTTCAGTAGTAAAGTAATCGTTAGATATTTACTGCTGGATGAATAGGCTTAGAAGGTTCTTTAATAATTATTCTTTAATCCTTATACAGTAATTATTAATTAGTTAATATAATAATTCACTATGGTCTATAATTTTGTAATTATTTTAAACTGTCAGTAGTTTTTGCATTTTTTTATATACTGTTACTTTTGTAATGGTTAATGAAATTATAATGTTAAATGTTTAATATCATGAGATTAATTTTAATATTGTTTATATAGTTATACAGTATATTCAATACCATGTTAAAAATAAAATTTATTAAGTACTTTTTGATACTTTTCTAAAGATATTTTTATTCTTTTAGAGTTTTGAAACTATTTCTAGATTCTGTTATTTATAATAATAATTAATTATAACTATAAGTAATGAAATAAACAATACTTTCTTCATTATATATAGAATTTAGTTCAACTATGTTTATTTATTTATTTTGTATTAAAACCTTAACACAATTTCTATGTTATTCCACTTATTTACACAATTTGCAGCATTCGATGAACATATTTAGCAATAAATTCTTGTACTGATTTTTTCATTACTTTTTATTTTCGATTTGTATTTTCATTTTATTGTACATTCAATTTCGATCATAATTGTCTATATTTCTATTTATATTTGTCTCAATAATTAAACTGATAAAATGTCTTTCAAATATTTGACATTATTCTTCATTCTGAATTAAGATAGTCAAAAATATCTCTACGTCAATTGTTCACTTAAAAATTGCCCAATACACAGAGTTCAAAGTTATATACAATATACAAAAACATGCTATACATGCAATACAGATAAACTTTCAATTCTTTTGAAAAACAGTGTGACGGAGACATTTTTCAAAGATAACCATTCACGAAAAGATAAATTCTAGCGGGGCAATGCTCCATTGTACTTGTCTAAGGGGGTATTTATATCAGACATGTCCACATAAAAATTTCCAATAATAAGCCTAATCGAAGGCATGGAATTTATAAGCATTACATTTCCTTTTCATTGTGTTAATATTTTGAATATATACACACAAAATACTATAATTTATGCGGCTTTATGTAAGCTATGCAATAAAACATACAGCGCTATTTTGTCTATAGACGTTGATATTTCCAAGCCAATCTGACTAATAAAACCTCATATTTATATAATGTGATGATATAACATTACTCTCATAGAACGACCGCCAGTTTCAACATGGCAATCCAGACAATTATTTAAAGTTTGCCTGCATATGGCTCTTGATTTCAATTTCAAATCGAAATTCTTATATTGTGTCACCGATATAAGTTACTGATAATTTGATAATTTATTATGCAGGACTCTGAAAATTTTAGTCCTGCACATTGAAATATGCGACAAGAAGCTCTATAATAGAAGTAATCAAGATCAGAACTTGATAATTGCGATATAACGTACTGTCTTCGGTCTTATTATAATTGCTCTTTTTAGGATTACTGATTCAATGTCATTAAGCGAGCGGTTTCTCATATAATATCATCTATTGAAGTTTCCTCAACTCGATTAATTTACAATTTATTTTTAGTACGTTGGAAAAGTTCAAGACTTGAAAATAAAATTTAAATTCTTTATACCCCTTATCATCACTCAACAGTCATTTCTCACAGGATATCTACAAGTTCAGTGTCAAGATTAACTGCTACACATTTACACTGCGTTACGATCTGTACTCGCGTTGTTCTCCTCGGTGGAGAGAGCCCTGGACAGTGGATTGCCACCTCGATCCACTGACTTTCAGCGGGCATGCAGTAGGCACACGAGCGAAACGATCCACCACTGCCCTGGTTATCATCATTATTAGATTTGGGAATGAAGAATGAATTACACTGACCATAGCAAAAGCGATTTGTTATACGCTTTCTTTGACAGCCGGACTCGTGGATGATCTGCTGGAAGGGCTCCGTGTGACACCAGTCCTTCTTCAGATAATCCTTCTTCATGATTGTGGTCGCTTTCTCACTGCCGCGTGGAGATTGCAGTTTGTGTCTCGTTGGAGAGACTTGGTAAAGAGGTTGATGGCGATAATGATGTTTTGTGACATTCGCTGAGGTAGAAATATTTACTATTGAAGAGACAGACTGTGCATCATCTTCATCTGAGATTGGGATTGCTGAATTGTTTTGCGATGGCGCTTCGTTTGTTAGAATTGCGTCGAAAATATCTTCTATGATATTAACTTGATATAGGCTTCGACAAAAACTGATCGATTGTGTAAATAAGAAGACTATCAGCACGTGTATGAGTATCCGAATATGTTTCATTCTGAGAGAATTAAAAACGTTAATTAATAGAATGCCGATTGTACATACATTAGATTTTAAAATTTAATACAATACATCTCTAACTATTTTTAATCGTTCTGTTAGTATTTAATCATTAAAAATAATGACTAAACGCGGTGATATTAATCAGTGCTTAATAGCAAACGTGTAACAACAAATTAAAATGTCAAATTACAGTCAATAAACTCTATTAATCGATGAAACTCTTCTTCGTGCTTTATGCGACAGCTTCTTGAGAGTGTAGACTTAATAAATCACTTCAAAACTGTTAATGACAAGCACATATCCCTTGAAATTTAACAGTTGACAGCGAAGTAATTTGAATCGAGTTCAATCAACCCGGATAATACAATGAATAATCTTCACTGCATCGCTTCAAATATGAGTATCCTCGGAATATCTCGTTCTCTCTTTTATTTAACATATCACAGTTGGGTATTTCAGAACAGCTAAGAAATGATTGACAGCATTTCTAATTAATGTCATTTCTTGAGGTATTGGTAATTTCTCAGATTTGATTTCACTTAAGGAGCATTTAGAGCATTGTTTTATTTTCTAAACAAGCGATAGCAGTTAGAAGTATATTTGCGTATTCTTTATACTATTATTTATCAGAGCAAACTATTTGTTTGGTGCTTATATAATATTTCAATATATTTTCGTGATGACATTACATTATTTTGCTTTAAGATACTTATCAAATGTCAGTCGAATACGTTAAAGTTTGCGATAATTCTATATAATTGTCACTAATTAAATGTGTTCTTTCATCTAATATAACTTAAACCTCAAGACGACCTACAATTAGTCTCATAATTTTTTCATTTCGCCAATTTAAGACAGACAGGCGCACCACTATGGCGGCCACGATGGCGCCGTGAAACTTTTGCATGAAGATTCGACTTAATAATTAATCACATGGGCGACTTTTCGCTATATCGCAGTTATGTAGATATATATTCAGATTTGGTTATAGTTATTTCTCGAATCGATGTAATACATTTGAATGTAAATCTTACATACAGTATATTATCAAAGAAAATGTTAATAAATGTACTATAAATAGAGCAGTTGAATAATTAATATAACTATTCTTGCATCCGCAAATGTGTAATTCCCTAATTAAATTTTCATTATATTTTTTACTTATTTAATATATTCCAGGTTTAAAAAATAACCAAGCTACTGATATTTGATAAATATCCTAAATATGCATTTTGTTTATGATCGATAGTATATAGGTGCATGTTTTTGCGGTGTATCATGTATTTGATTGCACGATTGATTTGTCATAATTTCTTATGACATATATTTAGTCTCATTTTGATTTGAAAATAAATCAAACAAATTCTGGAAAGGAAAAGAAGAAGGAGCAAGGACAAAAGAGGGGGGATCATTCTCCAGAATACTGAATCTTTATCAGATATAAAAGAAACCCACAAAAGTATATTGGCAGTCGTGAACATGTAATCATAAATTATATTTATCCATATTTTGTTTTAGCAGGATTTTATTAGTAACTTATAGTACAATCGTAGATAAAAGATATTGAATTGTAACCGTTCAGTAAGATTATCCAAAACATCTGGGATGGTAATAATATAATGATAAAAATTTGAACAACTTCTGCCAGCAATATTATTAATATAATTTTATAGTATTTGACACGATATACAGTATTAGCCTAAACACGATATTTTAAAAATAAAAAACTACAAAATCTCCCAATTGCCAACTTTTTTCCAGAAATAAATTCCATCCCTTTCTCGCTCTTATTATTAAAATATTTACCAGCATAAAGTCACATTATACATTTAATAATTAAACAATTCATTCTACTGTATATTCAAGCGTATTAATTTTCATGAACAATAACGCTTACTTGCTGCACCATTTAACAAATTTCTTAATGAAATCATGGAATATGAAGAATATATTCTATTATATTATGGAAGTCTTTCATAAACGATATTCTTTAGATATTAAGTTTAATTTTTATTTTAATCTTAATTTATTAATCAATTACGCTTGTAAAATAGCTGTTATTTTGAAAGAAATGTAGTTCTCTCTCTTAAAAACACACATTTGCCGCTTGCCACTGGTTGCCACAGATTAAAGATTTTATTTTTCAACAAAGATTTCGGTTGTTGTCGTTCATGTAAAGTCGATAGAAAGAACTGTTCTTCTCTACAGGAAGAACTGCGCTCTGTATTAGGACTGAGGACAAAGCGAATTTTAGTAATATTTATGTGTTGCGTAATCACAACACAAATAGCGACGTGTTTTGAATTGTAGAGAAAATTTAATAGGCAAAAGTAATATAGTTAAGAGTGGGTATCACGATAATTTATCTACACACTTTTGAACACAATCTGTAGATAGTGTAATGAAGAAAATTTAATGGAGCAACAGTAGTGTAATTTTCTATACTTATATTTTTTTTTACTCACAATTTATTCAAAATTATTTCCTCTGACCCCCCCTCCCCCCGAGCTTAGATCCTGTAAATCTGACTAGAAATCAATCGATGAGAAAATATTTCTGTCTTAAAATTTAAGCCACTAAATAATTTTTCTTATGACTTAAAAAATGTATTTAAGCACATATAAAGCTTGAATAAATATTTGTTATAGATGAGACTTTACAAAAAGGTTAAGAAAGGTTAACTTTTACTTGCCCATGATTATAAATGTTTTAAAG
>JAQIXG010002269.1:0-18212 GCA_034700105.1 Oconnorella tubifera | reverse complement strand
CACATACATATTTACTACAAGTAAAGATTAAGTCAGTGATCTATATGCTTAGTTTTTATATTTGATTCATTTCTGATAAAATATTTAAAATGAAATGTTTCTTTAAATTGATAGGACCTTCGTGAGTTGAAACTGTACGCAAATGAAATTGTGAACATTGAAAACTTAGAAGGGTTGGTTTCTTTGTCTGTCTGTGTGTCTATCTGTCTGTCTGTCTGTCTGTTTGTTTGTTTATTTGTCTGCTTGTATATTTGCACGCTTTGTTGATTTTTCAATTTGTTTCTATATTTTATTATTTTCTGATGTCTGCATTTAGTTTTTAACAGATGAATTAATGACTTTACTAAAGGGTGCAGCAAGTCAGCTAAATATTTCTACAGGGCTCAAACCCTGAACCTTTTAGTTGCAAGTCTATCAGTGCCACCACTAGACCAAGTATTGTTTTGTTGTGTTTAGATTAAAAGAGCTCTTACATCTGCATCTACAACATAACAGGATAAAGTCCCTCGGTAATATATTCTTTTATATTTGCTATTTATTTGTTTATATATTTAATCAAAATTGATTTAAATATTCTTTTTATGATATAACATAATGTTTTATTTATTTCCTGAAAGTTAAATGTAATAAAGTGTTGAGTAGAAAGTTATGGTTTGATGTTATAAGGCAATGGATTGTAAGGATAGATGAAGGCAACGGACTGGAAGGATTGACTAAGTTATGACTTGATGTTATAAGGCAATGGACTGGCAGGATTGACAAAGGCAACGGACTGGAAGGATTGACAAAGTTATGATTTGATGTTATAATGCAATGGACTGGAAGGATTGACAAAGTTATGATTTGATATTATAAGGCAATGGACTCGAAGGATTGACAAAGTTTTGATTTGATGTTATAAGGCAATGGACTGGAAGGATTGACAAAGTTATGATTTGATGTTATAAGGCAATGGACTGGAAGGATAGACAATGTTATGATTTGATGTTATAAGGCAATGGACTGGAAGGATTGACTAAGTTACAAGTTCTAAGAGTTGACTTCAACAGAATAAAAAACTTGGAAGCAAATCAATTCAACTTTTGTCAAGCATTAACTTCCCTTGATGTCAGCTACAATCAACTAAACTCTATACAGGTATGATCACACTCTTAATTAACTGTACATTAAAGGGTGCAACAAGTTCAGAGTTTAATGTCTGTACATATAAACTTTGAGTGGTTTAACTGTAGAATAAAACGTGAAAGTAAAGGGTTCAACATGTAGTAAGTTAATTGTTGTGAAAGTTTTACTAAAGGGTGCAACAAGTGAGCTTGGTTATCTTATAACTTGTGTTAGATGAAATTAAAGGTGTTGTCTTACTAAAGGGTGCAGCAAATTATATTTGTCTGCAGGCAGTTAGTTGTCTCTCTAGTCTTGAAGAGTTGTATGCACAGAACAACCAACTGACTGTCATTGATGACTTGTCTAAGTGCAAAAAGGTTAGTAGTCATGATTGTTTAAATATGACTTTAATGAGCATTTCTCTCTTTATTCTGTCATTAGGGTTAAGATTCATTGTATACAAGAGATTTATCTGAGTGTTATTCTAGACAATAGATATGATCTAAATAGATATGTCTTATTGCTAACCCTACAGTTACAAGAGATAGACATATCTAACAATCCAATCACTAGCCTGTCTGGTCTACAGAGAGTGAACACTTTAAAAGTAAGTATTCTTTTACATTAATCCTAACCATAATCATTTGCTAAGTAATTATAAGTTTGTTAAGTTAAAGAAATATTGAATTAGTCTATTATATAACTGCTTTATGTTATAAACTCTTGATGATTTAGATTCTGAGAGCTGCTAACTGTACAAGTCTAAAGTGCTTACAAACTCTGGGCAAATTGAAGTCAGTTTAGATTTAAATCATTTTATATACAATATCTCTTTCAATTAAAACACATCTTTTGTCTAATGTTAAAACTTTGCTGCACCCTTTAGTAAGTCTCTTACTTTAACAGCTAGGTAATTCATTTTGTAACTAAATGAAACGAAGTTAAACTGTTTGTTGTTAAACAGTTGTTTAGAAGAGTTAAACGTATCACGGTGTGGTTTAACTGAACTGAGGTGGGTGGGAGATCAATGCAAGTCACTTCATCTACTGGATGTTTCATCTAACTGCATCACTCAACTAGATCAACTTGTTTGTACAACAGTCTTATTCATTATTTAAACCTTTAATTATAATTGATAGATAGATAAAATACATTATATTTGTGTCAAATTGATTTTATAGATAGTTTAATTAGGGTTAGCTCTAATATCAAGTGAAAAGAGAAAGATTTGATAAAATAAAAAAGTTACTATGCTATCAAATTTTCTTTTTTTTTATATATGACCTGAAACCCCTTTATTTATTTAATTTAGAATTACCTGTCACCCCTGGTTTCACTAATTGAACTGTCCGTGGCTGATAATCCATTCTCAGACCCCGCCTCTGATCTGTCAATCGTTCCAAGGACCGCCTACTTGCCTGTCATTCAAAAGCTGCTGCCTTCTCTCATCATTCTTGATTCTGTCAGTCTCATCTTTCTCATTTAATTGAATATTTTATGCATTTTAATTCTATCTATAAATAGATTTTTGAAATATCCGGATCTATTTATAAACCATTACAATTCTGTCTGTGATCTATGTAAAAGAAAAACCCATATATATTTATAGCTCGTTACAAATGAACCAATCAGAGAGTTGCTTTTATTTCAGTTGCCATTGGATCAAGAACTAGGTCAATCAGTATTAGGGTTGGGATCTCGTCCTGTGTCAGCTTTATCTCATGTCAGTCACATGTCATCGATGTTTTCATTCAGTGCGGGTATAATCACTGCTTCATTCTATACAGTTATTTATTTCTGTAGACGATATTTCAGTGGAGGATATAAACTAGTTTATTATTGTTTTTAGATGATATTTCAACAGACGATATGAACTGTCACTTGGATTCTATTCAGACACAACTTTCTGCTATGAACAGTGACATCACCTCTAAGTAAGTCATTTATTGTATTTACAAATCTTTAGTTTTGCTTCATGCTTGTCTACTTGAGTGTCTCTTTGATTATCTCTTTAACTGTTTGTCTGTCTGTCTCACTGTAGGTTTGCCAGTGTCAGAGAATCACTAAGTGTTCTAAACTCTCTCAGTTCTAATTATACAAAACTGTATGAGACAAAAAGAGCTGATGTGATGTCTGGGTCAGTTAAATCAAACACAAAGTCTAGTGTGAGAATCAGAGAGTTGACTGATGCGTCTGACCAGAAGGTTACAAATGGTCAGAAAATGGGTCAGGAACTAAACAATGGTCAACAGATGGGTCAACAACTGAGCAATGGTCAACAACTGAGCAATAGTCAACAACTTAGCACTGGTCAACAACTGGAAGAAATGGTCAAAGAAAAGAAAACAGAAACACCTGGACCTACTCAACCATCTATCATGTAACACTTTGATTTCTCTCTTTTTTCATTTCTTATATTTATTGTATAAAACTTTTACTTACACAAATTGGTTTAATATGATTTTTGTATTTTTATTTATTTGCAGAAGAAAGAGATTGGAAGAAGCTAAAGTGTTCGCTTCACTTAACTTTGACAACAAACAACAAAACTAAGCATTTAATAAACAGTCAACACATTTAGTAAACAATCTAATCTAGGCCTTAATTGTTTGTATCTGAATTTGTAATTCTAGTCAAGGTAATTATTATAATTAGGAGGAGGAGCTTGCTAAAACAGACGCCTAGCTGCGGAAGCTTCATATTGCTATTTATTATATCTATATTTTATAAGACCTGACGGCTTACTTTATAAAACAAATTAATAAAAAGTTAGCGTCTATGAAACAAAAATTTGACCCCTCCCCCCCCTTAAACAATGATTAAGATAAAAAAGCACCCAAACAATAAAATTGTAACCTCTCTTCTAATTGGTTGAACTGATCTGTCTTCTGATTGGTTGAATGGATCACTTTTGTTAAAGTTTTAGCTGATTTGATTTTATTCAAAAAATGACCGGTAAACTGTGATGAGCGATAAATGAAGAAATTTGAGTAAAAATTAGTGAAAACTGCCGGAAGTAGTTAAATATTGGTGGTACGAGGGAAAAACTTGTCATTTATTCGTTACGTCTAAATTATTATTTAGCGACAGATTAGCATGATAAAGATTGTTGGTATTTTTATCCAAATTGTTGCAGTTTTGATGATGCAGGGGTTGAATTGATGTCATCTCAGTGCAGTTTATAAATTCATCTTTATTCATAATTGTTTTCAACTCGACGACAAAACGGTTGAAAAATGTTCATTTATTTTCCCATCCTTTTCTTTTTCCTTTCCCTCGTTCCCCTTACTTACGCCCAAGTCACCGACGACCGCTACTCGGCGGGGAAGACGACCCTGGCCCAGTGGCGAGGGGAGTCGGTCACCCCCCGCTACGGGCCCTGCTGGTCCGAGGCTCTTGCATCCCTCCCTCATCGATGCAGGGACCTGACGGAGGACACCCAGCACCGCCTGGCTCACGCGTTCACCTGCTGCTTCCTGCTGAAGACAGGGAGAGAGATTGAACAGTGCGGTGAGGGGGAGAGTGTGGGGGGGTGTGTGGGTGAGTTGAAGGGTGAGGCATTCATTGCCTACATGCAGTTCTTCGCTCACACGAGGGACGTATGTTTCTTTCTTGAGTCAGAGACGAGACAAGTGATGAGTGAGTTGACTATGGACAGACTGATGGACAGTTCATTGAACATCACTCAAATGATGAACAACGCTAGTCAACTACAGGTCAATGACACATCTACATGTATATTTATATAAATATTAATATTTATTTATTATAACAGGCAGAAATGACAATTTAATGTGATTGTGTTATGTAATGTTTATTGTTTTTTTATTTGATGCCTAATTTCATATTAGTACTTGCTACGCCCTTTAGTTGTTTGATGATCTTTTGCTTACTTTAAATTGTTATCTATTTGCCATTAGGCTGCACTTATACAATCAGGCAATGATCTAAAGGAACAACTAGCCAAGTCTAAATTAGACTCCGAGTCAATCATGCATGACCTCATGTCACACTCCACTGAACACAAGTCCGTCATATTTGATCTGTTTGATCATGTCAAGTCTCTCGAGTCATTCATGATTGACAAGTTTGATTCGATCTATTCTTTGCTTGGTTATTGCGTGGTTATCATTCTTATCTACTTCACAACCGCATCAACCAGGACGGCAGATGCCAGGTTCTGGTTGTACGTTGTGGTTGTAGGTTGTGTGATTATGGAGTGGGTTATGTGGACAGACAGGGGGAGGGTTTGGGTTGAGGTTATAGGAAAGTTGGTTGGTTGGAATAAGATACATGGAAGTAAGGTATGTATTTAGTTGACTAGCAAGGTCTGATATGTTAACATGCCCCGCCCTCTAAATATAAGTCATTTGTTGATTATATGTCTTTAACTCTAGTTCTAACCCTTAACTGTAATACTGAGCAATAAGTTGATACAGTTGACTTTGGTTTAACTCATTCAGATATCGATGTATCTTTGCATCAAATGGCTACGCTACATATCTACAATCGTAGCTCTGTTGATCTACACCTACACTGCCTACACCTACACTGACTTGAATCTAGTCAACAACGGACTGCTCGTCAACATTTGTCAAGAACTCAAACAAGTTAAAACTCAACTCGCTCTAACCCTAAATCCTGGTCAGTAGTTTAGATTTTTTTAACTCGTTTTATTGATAATATTGTAAAAATGTATCAGATAATATTGTAAAAATGTTATATGAACTTGATTTTGGCTTTATTCAGGTTATGACTCAAGCAGTGATGATGATGATGATGACGATGATGACGATGATGATGATGATGATTATGTCTACTTGGCGAGATCAAGAGAGGGTACTCCTGTAGACAGAGTCTATAGTTTGAGACAAAGAAGAAGTATACAGTCAGTCAATCCTATACTTGGCATTGAGACACCGGCAATGTTTGGTAGACAAGTTAGAGACTTGTCTCTACAGAGTATGGTCATCAGTAGACTGACTAGAAGAGCTTTGTCTGGGGTTGAACTGCAACCTCTAAGCAGCAATGCTGTACTTGAACCCTTAGCGTCTAGACAGCTGATTAACTTGGTGGTGTAATGGTTGTGACTAGGGCTAGAGGGTTAAGTTGACGGTGTTATACTCTTAGACTATGTTTTTATAATTATTGTTCTTTTAGAATTATTTGTTCTGGCTTTGAACCTGTGGCATTAGTTGGCAAGTTTGTCGTGTCTTCCTGTTTGCCATTTAGTTATGTTCTATTAGTATTATAAGCAATGCACAATGTTTGCATTTATGTAATTAAGTTTATTTTTATGTTATACGTTATTTTAAATCCTGCAATGTCATGGCGAAGTGGTTAGAGCTCTGCACTTGGCACTCGCATGTTCTAGTTCATATCTCGTGTGACATGTAATATTTCACTGATTTGCTGCACCATTTAGCAACTTTCAGTGCCACATTGAATATTAGTAATTTTGTAATTATTTCTTTCTGATAACATCTATTTTATGTGATAATTAGTTTTTGTTCGTTTTATCTGCTTTTCTGTTCTAATTGCTATTTAACTAATAAACATTTTGATGTTTAAGAGCTGTTTTTAAGTGACAATATATTGCATACAAAAATGTTGTATTTGATTACTTGTATGTGATTAGAATTAATACAAAATATAAGAAAAACCATTTTATTTATTGAATAGTTTACTTATAAAGGGGTTAGTGGACCAGTGCTTCCCTTTTAATGTGAAGTTGTTCTAATGTTTAACTTGACATTTAAAAAAATGAGCCCTTTAAGAATACATTTTATACAGATTTTACTTCCCCTGCATTTTTGATTGGACGTATACAATCTGGCCCCATATCACATAACAGTAACGCCGCCCCCCCCCGCTAATATTTTTATAACTGTGAAGTCATCGTCTCTTGACAGCTAAAAATAATATTTTATCAAATAAATGATTAAAGATTTTGTATTGTCATTTTATCTATTTAATTCATTTAATTCATTTAATTTATTATTAAATTAAAGATTTCGACGATAGCGTTAATTATGGTAAGTTGACACTAATTATTGTACGTGTAATTAAATATAGAATTAACGTTAAAATAACTTTGTAATTAATTTAAAGTTTTATTTGATTTAATATTATCCTGTGCTGCATAAACTACGGCCGGGCCATTAATTTAACTGTTTTTTATTTAATTCTCTCTTGTGATACGTTTTGTGAGATGATTTGTATGGAGGGGGGGGGGGGGGGGTAAAATAATTGGTAGGGTGGGGGTGGGGGGTGATGGAGGTAAGATTTAACTTTTTTGGCCACGCCGTCATTTATTCGTATAATCTGGCCACGCCGCCTTTTATACGAATATTTTATATTAAAATATAGGACTCGTGTCAGCCTTCCCTTCACGCCCAGCCGAATGGAAGTATTGCCTGGAAGTCTAGCAGTCCCTCGGGGCCCTATGGAGTCCCTGACCCCCTCATCGATGGGTTGGTACATTGACCAGAAGTAATATTTATTTAGTATAGAAACGATGATTTAATTTATAAAGTATTGTATGGCATATAAATGAGATATTTTCTGCTAAGTTCTGTTATTGATTGTAGAATGCAGAGTTTGTCAGTTGGACTCAAAGTTGCAAGTCATCCTCTACAGTACTCTGAGAAACACGTCAGTACTTTATACTTAAGTACTATTTTAATGTACTTAAGTACTATATTAATGTACTTCTATGTTTTAGTATACATCTGCTAGTTGTATGTAGTCTGATTGCATTGAATGATTGTTGATCTCTTAGATTTGACTAAATATCTTTCTGCGGTGTATATAACATCTATATCACCTTTAAGAGGGAATTATAAGTTGAATATTTGCTAAAGAGTGCAGCTAGAATGTTTTTATTGTTTTTAGTTCTATGAGAACAGAGAGAAGAATGAAATGTTGATGTTACGTAACATTCAGGGTCTGCACGCCCCCCTCAGACTTAAAATAGAACGTCAAGTAGCAAGCCAGGTATCTATAACCCCCCTCCCCCTCCCTATTTATCTATAACCCCTCTCCCCCACCCCCTTAATCTAACAATGTAAAAGATTCTACTGAAAATTACTAAATTTTTTTGTCTGTGTGTTTAGATGCATTGTCTGTTTGTCTGTGTGTTTAGATGCATCGTCTGCCTGGATTGCCTTCCTCTAACCTAATGTCTGACATACTGACTGGACGTCTGGATACCATTGACTTTGATGATATCCTTAATGGTGGGGGGTTATATTGTTTATTTGATGATATCCTTAATAGTGGGCGGTTATATTGTTTGTTCTATTATCAATATATCCTCAAAAGTGGGAGATTTTCTCATTTTATTTTATATAAAAATATTCAATATTTTAAGATACACTTTGAAAATACGCTCTCTACTATATCTGTATATACTTTGTATTATATATTATATATTAAGTATCACTGTATGTACTTTGTATTATAAGTATAGTATCACTGTATGTACTTTGTATTATATATTATATACTAAGTATCGCTGTATGTACTTTGTATTATATATTATATACTAAGTATCGCTGTATGTACTTTGTATTATATATTATATACTAAGTATCGCTGCATGTACTTTGTATTATATATTATATACTAAGTATCGCTGTATGTACTTTGTAGATCCAATGGAAGCTGAGATAGTTGGACAGCCGCATATTCTAATGGAACGTCGTTCTAACTTGTTCTAACCAAAATTCTAACCCTACATTGTTTCACTGTTTTAAAGTTTGATTAATGTTAGTATTGAGTAACAGATAAACTGCTCATTTATTTAAATAATTTCTTTATTATTTGGTATAAAACATAACCTCAAATAATTACATTTTAGCCGTTAGCCCCGCCCCCCTACTAACCCATTTTTATTTGAGACCCCCCCCACCCCACCTGCCCTACTGTTGTAATAGCTTTTAAAAAAACAGACGCATACATTTAATGAACTTTTGAAAAATATTTAGATTTATTTGCTAAAAGTGCAGCAAAGCACTTGATTATTTAAAGCTCAATAATAACAATGTATAATAATATTATGCATCAATGACATAACTTCAATACTATGTAGTAAATATATCACTTAAAACAGTACATCATCATTACAGTATCAAAATAGGACTTGCAAGTACACTAACCTTACACAGTACATGAAAACAAGTACACTAACCTTACGCAGTACATGAGAACAAGTACACTAACCTTACACAGTACATGAGAACAAGTACACTAACCTTACACAGTACATGAGAACAAGTACAATACAAAGTACTTGACATACTAGTCTTATTATACTTGCAGTACACATATAATAATCTTACTATCTCTGTATTTTGAGCAAAAAGTGCAGCAAGTAAAAGTATTTAGCACAAATCTTTCTGTAGTCTTCAATTTCAATCGACATAAAATAAATGAAAATACAATTAAACAAAAAATATAACACTTGAAAATAATGTAAAAATAAGTCTAAATCAACTACAGAATAAATAGAAAATATATAACTATTCTCTCATCAGTTTAGCGTGTTAAAAGTTCGATCAAATATTTCTTGGCCACTATTTAGTAGATGTTTAACTATTAATCAAATTTATTTCATCAATTCTAAACATGCAGCTAAACTTATACCAAAATAGACGAAGTATTGTCATGTCAGTTATACGTCGAGTATAAACGTAACAAAACGTATGCTGTAATAATGTGATTATAATTCAGTAAAAGAACAGAAAGATATAAATAGAGTATGAACATGCATCACTAACTCATAACATTACTCGTATTAAATTTCATTTAGATAATATAAAGCCTTGGCAAAAACTTTAAGAAAATATTTGAACTCTTGAATAAATTACTCAAATATGAACTTATCATTACATCATATACTTTATGTATGATTATTCTGACAACTAGATAAAAAAGAATTCAACATTCAAATAAACTCCAGTACACTGTTTGCAGTAAATAAACGACGCATAAAGTGAAACATAGAAGCATTTATAGCGAGATTTGAGTCCAGTATTAATTCTCTGCAGTCTATAGCAAATATAAATCAATCTTAGCTTCATGCTAAGATTATTAAATGTTTTGTCGGCACAAAAAGATTGAATTTGGCGTCTAACAGGATATAAATGACTTGTTCTCATAATGTTTACACAAAATTACACAATTATAAAAATCAATACAAGTTAAGTTTGATTATATTTAAACATACATGAACAGACAAGAGCATACATTTACACATGCAAGAAGACTTATAAAGAGACACACTATCAAAAATATACAATGACATATGTTAGAATGACACGAATTTGATTAAATTTTTGTAAATTCTGGTAACGTTCACAATTATTTATCATCTCATAAAGGCAGTGGTAATAATAACAGGAGAGAGAAAGAGAAAGAGAGAGAGAGAGACTAGGAATGTTTTTAGGAATAACTAAAGTTGACATCCTTGATTCTAGATGCAATCCTTATCACAACCATTTTTAACTGCATGACTAACTTGTCCTCCCCCCTCACCATTAGTCGTAACTTTTAGACAAACAACCTCTCTCTCTTTGTCTGTCTGTTTGTCTGTCTCTGTTTGTTTGTTTGTACCGTCTGTGTTTTGTTGTGAAGCGTCTACAGATAAACAACAGTTTATAAAAACTTGCTCTTTACTGATAAGTTAATGTTTAACAATACTGTTTAAAAAGTCTACATTTATTCAAATAAGCCAAACTATAAGCCAAAACTATAAGCCAAACTGTACCTTTGATAGCCTTGTTAGCTTTCATCCTATCTCTATGTACATATAAAGCCGACGCAAGAAAGAATCCCCCCCCTATGACACATATAAAACATGTCATATAGAGGGCATACTGCATGCTTATGTACATTCTGTTGGCATTCTTTGTACTGCCTGACACTCTGTCATATATCTACAGACATAAAATGACATTTATCTGTATTGTCTTTTATATGACATTAAAAATGAGCTAAATAGGAGTGGTTTAATAAGTTCATATAGAGTTAAATAGATAACGAGTTACATATAGAGTTAAATAGATAACGAGTTACATATAGAGTTAAATAGATAACGAGTTAATCTACATATTTAACGTACCAGACCAACAAGGTAAGGACTGCCTGCATCTCCAAACACATGACACATAAATATTTGTAGTGACGTTGCTGTAGACCTACGTGTAGGTATCACTACATACTACAAAACACATCAATTACACGTAATGCATTAACTACATTAAACAGTATTGATTTCATGCAAAGAAAACGAGTCCTAACATCTGATGTCTATTTATCTGACATCTATCAAATCTTATAAAATTCATAATAGTTTAGTCTGATGATGATGATGATGATGATGATGATGATAATGATAATAATGTTGATGATAATAATGATAATAATAATGATGATAGCAATGCTGATAAGTTACAAGTAAGTGACAGAACTGACCAGCAGAATATCAGTGACAAGAGCCCAATTAAGTGACACCAATGTCTCTCCTAGGTAGATACAGATCTAAATAAAGAGAGAAACTAAAGAACAAGATAGAAGAATTCCCTCCTTCATTCCTAACATCCATACAAACGTTTTTATCAAACAGACATTAAGTACTAACAGAAGTGAAACTGCTGATATTGGGTGCAGCAAGTGATAGAAAGCTATGCACAGCAAGTAGACAAACAG
The DNA here is from genome assembly GCA_034700105.1 of Oconnorella tubifera. Lineage (NCBI taxonomy): Eukaryota > Metazoa > Annelida > Clitellata > Enchytraeida > Enchytraeidae > Oconnorella > Oconnorella tubifera. The sequence goes on along the minus strand of JAQIXG010002269.1, from coordinate 6,398 downwards.
ACAGACACATAGACAGACAGACAGACCCAAGTAGCGACAGTGCTGTATCGAGAGATAACGATGACAAAGTAAAGGAAAGGCGCGCCAGCTATGAGACCAGCGCCACAGATGAGAGGGTCAGCGCTGTTGGTGCGTGATCGCAGGTACGTCGCTAACACTGACCCTAACCCCACACCAGAGAAACCAGCCAGACAGGTGATCAGACCAAATATGAAGTTTACACTGTAACACAGACAGACAGATAGACAGATTTCAGATACAGAAAGAGAGAGACAGACAAAGAAAGGAAGCGACTTGTAGACTGAAATTGTTTATAAATGTCTAATAAGAAGGCATCAGAGATGAAAGATTCAAACCTATCACATCTTTGATGCTAGTTAAACTTTCTAACCAATTAACCATCTAGAACATTCTTTAACTTATATGTTGTTAATTAAATGTACAACCAGTGAGTGTCCTTGCAGTACGTACTTTGTATTATGATTATCATCATCAGAGTGAGAGTGCTGTACAGAGATGGACATAGAGATGAATGTAGGGCCCCACCAAGCAAGAGCACCAACCACATACGAGACGCACGTGAAGCCAGCAGAGGACAGCATGAAACTCTTACTACAACACACAGACAGACAGACAGACAGATGGACAGACAGATAAACAAAGAGACAGATGATAAACAATTATATATAGCTTTTTTTAGCTGCTGATCTAAGAATAAAGTAAATCCAACGCACTGCTTGATGAGATAGCCTAGATCCGTACGCCATGAAGTGATTGACAGGTTAGCTCCGCCCTCTGACTCACCTCTCTTAGGCTCAGTAACTAGCAGCATTATTAGTATGACACACACTAAGCCTAGCAGGGGTGTGGCCTAAAATGTCAATCAATCAATGAAATTATTACTTAGATGATCATACAAATATAAGACTAGCAATCTAAATAGAATCTGTTAATTGTGCTAAAGTTCTGTTGTTAATCTAAAGAGTAGAAGAGTTAGAGACAGACTTGTGACTGACCCTTAGAGCCCATTGCCAGCCATTGAAAGCAGCAGCCATATTGGATCCAACTATGTAGCCTAGGCCACTGAATAAACAACAAACGATAAACAACTGAATAAACAACACAAACAAAAACAACTAGAAGCAAAGTTTGGTTAGTGTGCTAGCTTGCTACACCCTTTAACAATTTGCTAAACTACAGATATAAATTAAAATGATAATTTAGATGTCATTTAAAAGCGTAACATAAGAAAGTCACTTAAACATTGACTGATTGACTGCAGTGAGTGACTAATTGACTGACTGGTTGACTGTCTGATTGACTGAGTGATTGACTGAGTGATTGACTGACTGATTGACTGAGTGATTGATTGACTGATTGACTGAGTGATTGACTGACTGACTGACTGATGGACCTACCTGCCAACAGGTATAGCAAAGTAGAAAACAGAGAGAGCGAGAGATCTAGCTGATGGAGAGAAGAGGTCAGCTATGATCGTGGGTGTGACAGTAGAGTAGCCTGCCTCCCCCACCCCCACCAACCCTCTCATTAGCAGGAACAACCAAAAGTACTGTACAACAATCACGTACCCTTCCCTCAAGCATGCAGTTTAATGTCATAATTAAACTACTTAATCTACCCTTCTCCCAACCTAAAGTTCGTTATCTTTCAGTTTATTACCGTTGCACCTTCTTATAAATATAACAACAACAATGAATCAGTTATTCTTACTTGTCTGCCTACAAATGAAGACGCTAGAGTAATGGCTGACCAAAACAAGATGGACGCCACCATAATGTACTTCCTGTTGAACCTGTCTCCTAGGTAACCAAAGACGGGGGAGAGAAGCATATAGCTGATAATGAAAGACGACTGAAGCAGTCCTGCCTGTGACTTGCTTATAGCGTAGAACTCTTCTACTTCATCTAACAGACCTATGTGTTGTAGATATATACACAATAAGAGTTACATGAATAATAATAAAAAAGACATAGCAAGTGGAACAGAAACAAAGTGTGTCTGTGTGTTGTAGAATGAATTACCTGCGATGGTAAATCGATCCATGTAATTGAGCATATTAGAGACAACCAGTATAATATTGACTAGATGACCAACTCTAGATAATCCACTTTTACACTGACAACTAAGCGTCAACCCACTCTCTTTCCCCTCAGCCAATGGCAGCGCTCCATTTAACGCCATCAGTTCTATGCATTCTTCCGCTGTTCCCTCTAGGCCTGCAAGAGCTGGCTTCTGATTGGCTGCCAAGCCTACAATATCTGGCTTGTGATTGGTTCCCTTCGTGTAATCACTGCTATATAAATCTACTTTCCCGTTCATTTCTAAAGTTTCCTCCGATTGGGACTCGCGCTGATCCATCGAGAATTTTTAATGAAATCAGATTTAAAAAGAAAACTAGCCAATGTATGTAGCCATGTACATTTACGGCGCGATTCTGAAAAACGCCCAAAAACTGAATTATACGCCTTAAATCCGGCACGTTAGACTTTACATTAAGTTACTGCAAATATTCTTAGAATTCTTCCTCAAATGAAATAATTAAATCCCTCGTGAGATATAACCGGAAGTAGATAAACGCCTAATATTTCTGTAATTAATTAAATTAATTATTAAATAAAATAAATTTAATTATTTATTTCATAGTGGTATCAAATCACTGAGCCCCATCTGCAATCATGCAATCACAATGATGATAAGAATTTTAATACTAATCATCATCAAAATGGTCTGCCGACTACTAATTACAATTTTGATATTGCTTTACTTAGATTCTAGATGATAAATCAATCACTTACCAGCGATAGTGTATCGATCCATGTAATTGATCAGATTGACGGCTGATAGCAAGCAAAGAGTGACTTTTGCTAAAGTTTTGTCTGTCACACAAGTCCATCTAGTGAAGAGACGAGTTGCTGGACTCGTAGTCTCATCGTCTGCTGAATCACGATCGCGATGTAGACGGTAGCTTTCATCTTTGTCTAATAAATGTCTCCGCTCATCACTGTCACTCATTATATAACTTTTCTAAATGTATTTCATCACGAAATTCATAAGTATCAGCCGCAGACAGAGTTATTCGATTTATTCTAATGATTCAACAGTCGCCATAAAGTGTAGATGACTTGTTATCTTTAATAATCATGATAACCTTTTTATAATAGTTATCTACATTCGTTAAAGGCCTAAATAAATATTCGATATCGAGTCTACGCTAAAACAATAATAAAAAACATTCATAAATAAGACAGAAACTTTAAACGCATTAGAGCCTGCAGGCGTCTGGACCAGCCTAACATTCGCCAGCAGGCGGTTTTAGGCTCACTTGTGTTTTCACTAAATATATAATTAGAGTCGAGTTCACTGCACGAGTGAAAAGTGATAAAAGTTGCTATAGAAATAAGTGACTAATAGTCATTTATTTCCATCAATATTACAAAAATAGTTGACACATAACCAATAAAAACATCACTTACCCCCCACCCACCCCACCATACCACACACAATGATTATGAATCATTGTGTACGTTATATGGTAAAATATTGAAAAATAATTTAAAGTAAAAACTAAACAAGTTTGTTTAATTTTTATTGTGCACAAAACTGAGTTAATATTTATTGTAAATAAGACAATAAATGCATATAACTTAATAATTAATCTACAAACAGATTTAATATAAAAATTAAAGTTTATTAAAGGTCAATATAAGAAGTTGCAACAATGCAACATATTAAAAAAACAAGACAAGTACATCAATCAGATACAAATATAAACCTATTCTAATTATTCTCTCATTTGCAGTCAATTATATTGATTAAATTTTTTAAATATGAAACAATTTAAATCTAATATCAATTTTAATATCATTCAAAGAAAAACAATCCAGTAATAATACTCGGCTCAATGAAATAATGATTCATAATTATTATTTATTTATAATAATAGGAATAACAAAAATGAAGATAATTACTATATATCATCATCATTATTATCATCATTATTATGATTATCACAAATGATGTAATCTACTGAAGCTATTAACAACTTTATACAATGTATTGCTGTATTCAATGATATGAATTAAATCGACAGACAAACAGAGAGACAGACAGAGAGACAAACCGACAGACAGGTATAGCTACACATCAGTTCAATGTGACAGACAGAAAACTGAATATAAATGAAAATACAAACTGTTTTCACTTAAATGTAATAATACTCTAGTTAGAGGTGGTTTATAGAATAGTGAAGATATTACAATAGATCATCTAGCCATCTTAGTATATATATATATAATAGACTAATCAAATCGATCAATCACTAGATCACTCATCACTTAAAGCTAAGAAATGCTGTTATTTAAACATAAAATCAGTAAATCAATAGTCAATCAGTAACACATAATCCTAACCCAATTACTTATGTATAGATTTACTTTAAAAGTTCAAAATTAAATGTGAACAGCATCAACAATATAATATACAAAGTCATAGCTGTAGAATTAACTAAAGGGTGCAGCAAGTCAGTGAAATTTGTGCAAATAGAGACTCTAATACAGGACCTGAGAGTTACGAGTCTGCAAGTTTAACCACTCTGCAAATAAACAGGACTTGAGCTTAAAATACATAACTGTAACAACATTACGTAGCTAGGCAGGTAGGTAGGTAGGTACGTAGGTAGGTAGGTAAGTAGGTAGGTAGGTTGGTTGGTAGCACACAATATTTCTACAGATAAAATAAAATGTTATAATATAAGCGAGTAAATACCATAACAGTTTTATCAATACAGAATCTAAGACTAAAGGTGCAGCAAGTAATTAAATATATCTTCTTTACCATATGGAGAAACACAGTTTAAAAGTAAACCTATTAAAGGGTGCAGCAAGTAATCTACCATAAAGAAGAAGAGTTATTTTTAGCACTTGATGCAGAACTAAGAGATCGTGTAGGTGTGACCCCCCCCACTAGACTGAGGGTGCTGCCCCCCCTGTGCACCCCCCCATGGTCTAAATCATCCTCACTGATCTCTTCAGGCCTATCAGCTGACTGTAGGCCTAGAGAGTAGCTGTGAAGGTCAAACTGTTCAATGTCATGATTCTGTCTGGAGTTCAACTCAGCAAATCTTTTACTGCGTTCTTCAGATAACAGCAACATCTCTTGCTCTGTCTAACAGTTACAAGCAAGGCATTCGTTCATTCATTCATTCATTCATTCAATGAACAATCAATCAATCATTCATTCATTATAGAGCGAATCAATCAATACATTATTAATCAGACAGTCATTCAATCATATCAAGACAGAAAGAGACACAGACAAACAGACAGCCAGACAGACATACAGACATCCAGACCTACCTTGTGTACAAGTTTAGCTCTCCTCAGTGACACTCTCTCTCCCAGTTCCTTTCTCTCTCTCTGTCTCTCTGTCTCTGTCTGTAGAAGTGTCTTGCTTTGGTAGTCTGTCAGTATCTCTAACTCTTCCTCTAATCTACTCTTCAACTCACTCTCTTCTGCAACCTGAGTAGCGTCTAGACGAACCTAGATGGCATGAGTGAATGTCACGAGTAAATGTCATGAGTGAATGTCTGAGTGAATGTCACGAGTGAATGTCGCGAGTAAATGTCATAAGTAAATGTCAACAATCAATCAATCACTTACATTTTGGTGCTGCATAACCTCCTGTATGCTATGTTCATACTGTTCAGCCAATATAGCCAGTCGTCTCATTTGATCATCTTTCAGTTTAGTCAGCACTGACTTTTCTTCTTGTTTAGCTGTACGCAGTAAAATCTGTTCTTTAAGAACTTTATATTGCTTCTGCTGGGTACGTACAGCATCACGAAACTGTCTTCGTATTTCTTGCTCTTTTATCTGCAATACGTTAGGAAAAAGTTAGGAAAAAGTTAGGAAAATGTTAGAAAAAAGTTAGGAAAAAGTTAGGAATAAGTTAGGAAGAAGTTATGAATAAGTTTACTTAAGAATAAGTTGTTAGGAAACTCTGAAACGAATAAAGAAATGTCTCAGTTGTGAAGCGTACAGAAGTAAGACTACCTTAAGGTTCTTTGGCATTTGTTTAGTTTCACTCGAATGCCTTTGTTTCATTTCCCTCTCTGCCCTCAATGTATACTCCCTCTGATTGGACAGCTCTGTCTGGTGCTGTCTAGACAGCAACTCTTCTTTGAGACAGTGACAGACAGACTGCTGTCTATATTGCATCTCTTGTATTGACTCATCATGGCGCATTATCTTCTCATTAACAAAGTCTAGACGAGCTAGACGATGATCCATATGCTGGATAGAGACAATCAATTAATTAATCATGCACTCAATCAATCAATCAATCAATCAATCAATCAATCAATCAGTCAGTCAGTCAGT